>KV426014.1:110724-131543 GCA_001632375.1 Exidia glandulosa HHB12029
GTCACTTCGTCAGAAGCTTTATGCGTCTCCTCTCGCATTCTGCGCGAGCCAGCGGATACGACAGGGGAGACCTCTCGGCTACATCGCCGCTGCCGACAAGACGGAGTGTTCGCAACGCCGGCAAAGACGGCAAGAACCTCTTCAAAGTCGGCCAGTGCACGCCGATGAAGCCGTCTCCGTTACCCGCTCCCGTGCAGCGCAGGAGGAACAACTCGCGGAGTGTTCTGCCGTTCTGAGGCAGGGCATCGATCTCTTTGTCGGAGGGAAGGCGGTCAAGGGTTAAACGTTGTAGGTTCGGACAGGCTGCGATGAGGCGAACTACGGTCAAGTCGCTGCCGATAATTGCAAGACTGCGCAAACGCGAACACGGTGCGATAGCTTGCTGGACAGCGTTTTCGATGTCTACAGGGCGCACCACATTCGCGTCGACGTCGTTGTCGGAGTCCGACCCCCAGTCAAAGATGTACGACAGTTCGAGATGCTCGAGCGTGTCATGGGAGTTGCAGAGCAGGAGACTGTAGTGCATGAATTTGACGTCCCAGTCGTCGAATACGATGAGTCGCGTGAGACTACACGCCGGCGTCGCAAACGACTCGGACGGCCTATCTTCCGCTGCTTCGTCGTCGCTATCGTCGAGGTGATCCCCCACGTACCCAATCTGGAGAATGGACAGCGTGGGCATGGCGGAAAGAAGCGCAAAGAGCGACGAGGAGGCCAGTGCTCCTTTGTTTCCGATTACAAGACACGTCAAGCAGGAAAAAGTAGACTGCGCGGCGAATTGTTGTATGTACGAGGTGCTGATGCGTTTGAATGTCCACTCGAGTAAGCTGAGTGAGCGCACGTTCGGACATTGCAGCAGGATACGAGCGAATAGGTCTGAGGACACCTTGTGCTCGTTGTCGCTCAACGTGATGGAGTGTACGGCCCGACCAATGGGTAGGGAGCGCGATTGCCGCAAAGCCTCATCTGCTTCCAACAAGGAGTTGATGTCCAGCGGAATGTTCGCCATGGAAAACTGGATGGTGGCAAGAGGAAAGAATGGCCGGTGCTGGCGCAAGTCCACCGGCGCCCTGAGCAAGCCCTGAGTTTCTTCGTATCGTGTTCGTGTGTGCGTTAAGCAATGAAGCGATAGTGTGGGAAATGTACAGACGCACCTTGATCTGGAGAATCTGACATGCTATCGCGCTCGTTGTCCGTAAGTCCGTGGCGCACTATCACGTGCAAAGCTCCGTCCTCTTCCTCCCACCCTCGTCATGGCGGTCATGAGCACGCTGCGGCCGTCCAAGGACCGTATAGCGCGCTTTGCGCTCTTCTACGGCCAGCACAGACAGGGCATGCAGCGCTTCCTCACCGCGGGCTTCATTCTCTATTTCCTCGGCACGACCGTGGGCGGCATCCTGGGCTCCAAGACCAGCGAGCGCTCCCGTGCCAGCCGCGCGCGCAAGGCAAAGGACGCCGCAGATGGCAAGCCTCCTCGAGTTGCAGTGCGTGTCTCCACGTTGCCGAGCGCGTCGACGGCGAGCTGAACTGGCGCAGGTGGACGCTGTGTTCTATCAACGGCTCTCGCGACTCCTGCGTATCGTCATTCCCGGCCTACGCTCGCGAGAAGCGCGCATGCTGGTGTTGTACTCGGCCCTCCTTATATTCCGCACGGCGATATCGCTATACGTCGCTGTGCTCGACGGCAAGTGCGTCCCGACTGTCAAACCCGTCTGTGTAACCAGACCTAACGGCGCAGCGCAGGATCGTCGCCTCGATAGTGCGCGCGCAGATGCTGCCATTCCTCTGGAACATCATCCACTGGCTCGTCGTCGCCATCCCCGCGACGTGGACCAACAGCTGGCTCTCGTACATCCAGAACAAGCTCACCATCGCCTTCCGCACGCGCCTCACCGAAGCCGCGCTTCAGGCCTACCTCGGCGAGGACAGCGAGACGAAGCAGAAGATATACTACAAGCTCTGTGCGTCCACGCACCATGCGCTCGCCGCTCCGTCGCTGACGCGGGATTCTCGACAGCCAATTTGGACGATCGCATCAAGAACCCAGATCAGTACGTTCCCACTGGCATGGACAACCATTTCCGTTGGGGCATATACTGACCACGTCAATGACGCTGACAGGATGATAACGGTCGACATCCAGCGCTTCTCCGCCGCGCTCTCTGCGATATACAGGTGCGTCGTCTCCTATTTTCTTTATCTACAAAGTCTGACCTCGCGGCTCCAGCAATCTCGCAAAGCCGATTCTCGATGTCGTGCTGTACAACTATCAGTTATCGCGCAACGTCGGCGCCGAGGGGCTCGTTATCCTGACGCTTGCGGTGCAAGCGTCTGCCAACCTGCTGCGCGCCGTTACCCCACCGTTCGGCAAGTACACCGCAGAGGAGGCCGCGCTCACAGGCTCTCTGCGCCACTCGCACTCGCGGCTTGTTGAGGCGAGCGAGGAGATTGCGTTCTACGGTGGCGAGGAGGCTGAGAAGCTGCTCCTTGAGCGCGATTACTTCGCGCTGGTCAAGCATATAAACCGCGTCTTGCGCATACGAGTGTGGCATGGGATCGTCGAGGAGGGGATTATCAAGTGCGTATTTTGCATACCGATACCCTTGCTGGGATCCTGACGGATTGTAGATGGCTGTGGGGAGCATTTGGTCTTTGCATTTGCGCCATCCCTGTGTTCGCACAATTGCCTGGCATGGATGCTGGCGACCACGGCAGCCGAACAGAGGGATTCGTCACGAATCGTAGGCTGTTGTTGTCTTCGAGCGATGCGTTCGGCCGTGTACGTGCCCAGGCAAGCGTCATTGCCTGCGTACTGACACATTACATTCCTGCAGGTTATGTATTCCTACAAGGAACTCGCGGAGCTGGCTGGTTACACTGCGCGCGTGTCTCTGTTCTTCGATACGATCGAGGACGTCAAGAAGGGCAAGTTCGACAAGGCGCTCGTGAGCAGCGCCCAGTCCGAGGAGAACAGCAAACGTTCGTCGCTGTTTCCTGTCTCATGTCATCGCGAGGACGGCTTGCTCACCCGCTCGTAGTGCTGAAGCAACGAGGGAGCCTGGTCATCTCGGACGAGATCATCTTCGACCAGGTGCCGATCATCACGCCCAACGGCGACGTGCTCGTCAAGAGCCTGAGTTTCCACGTCAAACCTGGCGTACGTCCCCTATTCCAGACCTGCCGTTTCAGACGCTCACGCTGAACCAGCAACACCTACTCATCGTGGGCCCGAACGGCTGCGGCAAGTCGTCGCTCTTCCGTATCTTGGGCGGGTTATGGCCCGTGTATGGCGGAGTGGTACATACACCGCCCGCAAGCGATTTCATCCTCATCCCACAACGGCCATACCTCTCTCTCGGCACGCTCCGCGACCAGGTGATATACCCGCACAACAAGGAGGAGATGCTCGCGCGCGGCGTCGCAGACGCCGACTTGCTGCGGATCCTCGCCGTCGTGCAGATGGACCATATCGTCGAGCGCGAGGGCGGCTGGGACGTTACAAAGGAGTGGGCGACGACGCTGAGCGGTGGCGATAAGCAGCGCATTGCCTGGGCGAGGTTGTACTACCATGCGCCGAAGTATGCTATCCTCGACGAGTCGACGTCGGGTGTATCGCCCGAGCTCGAGCAGATTATGATGGAGCATGCAACTGGTAAGTTTTGGTGTCTCGTTTGCTGCGTCTGCGTCGGTTGTGTTGATTCATGGTATCGCAGGGCTGGGCATCACGCTCTTGACGGTGTCGCATCGCCCATCGCTGTGGAAGTACCACAGTCTGATCTTGCAGTATGACGGCCACGGCGGCTACGTATTGTGCGTCTCTTCACACAGTACAGATTCCCCTGCTCCCTGCTGACATGCGGCACAGTACTAAGCTCGACGCGGAGAAGCGTCTGGCTTTACAAGAGGAGAAGCAGGCGTTGGAGGGTAAGCTCCTCGAAGTGCCTAAGATGAGGGCGCGCCTCGCAGAGCTCCGGCAAGTCGCAGCAGAGCGCGATTGAGAACACGTCACTAGTACTGTCAGCACACTAGAGCATCTACTTGCCTCTTGTACCTATGTTTCCCGGAGTTGTAATGGATTGCGCTACGCGAACGCACGAAGGAGGTTATGGTGACGAATTGCGCGTAGAATGTTGGCGTATGCTGCAGTTGACGTTGCCTTCTGAGCGCGAAGTCTGACAATACAGGTAGCGTGACAGGGCCCGTGCTGAGCTGAGCCGCTACCTGGAGGTATATAAGGGGACGCATCGACCGGTGAAGTCGCGATAGCGAGATGGCGACTGCCCTGACCATCCCCACTGGTACCGTGCGCATGATTGGCCTCATAGCCGCGAAAGACGGCATGACGCACCAGGAGTTCACGGAGCGCTGGCTGAAGCACGGCGAGCTCATACGCTCGATGGACTACGTGCAGAAGAACATTCTGAAGTACTGTATGAGCAGGTGAGGTTCATGCTTCATGATGCTTGCAGCACTGTAGTACAGTATCTAAGCATACTGAGAACACTTTACAGATATATCATCTCGACACGTCCATACCCGCCGAGTATCGCGCTTCGCTCGTGGGATGCAGCGGCATGGCCGTCATGGAGGCATCCTCGCTGGACAAGATTCTCGGAATCTTCACTTCCGACGAGTTTCTTGCCAAACTTGAAGGGCTGCCGGACGAGGAAACATTCCTGAACCGCGAAAAGAGCAGGATGTTCCCCGCTCTCGCGCTGACAGTACATGATAATTGCGGGTCCAGACGGGGAGATCTTGATAGATGTCGTCTTTGAACGTTGTGCCTTGACCTTGAACACGTATATAAGCCGAGTAAGATACTGTAATGCTGAGAGCGTGAGAGCGGGAGGATCGCAGAATACATGATGAACAGCGAGGGTCATGCTTTGGAGCGTTTCGCAATATGCTTGCGCTTCTGTTCCAATGACGCTTTCTGCGAAGACGCGAATGCGATGAGCGACGGGTATGCAAAACGGAAACTGACGCACCTCCTCTGCACGTTTGCGCTCGCCGTACTTCATCTTCTCGTACAACTTGCGCTTCTTGCTGCTCATCATCATCTTGTTCATCTCCTCCTCTGGCGCCTCGGCGGGTGCGGCCTTCTTAGACTGTCGTCTCGCCGCCTTGCCAACCTGCTGCTCGAACGCCGCGGAGTCGACACCGGCCGCCTCCGCAGCGAGCTCGGCCGCGTGGAGCAGCGCAGGGTCGGCGGACTCGACGGCCTTCGCGACTACATCCTCCTCCACATCTGCATCTGCCTCTTCGTCCATCTCCTCGTCCTCCTCGTCTGCCAAAGCGCCGACACCAAGGTGCTGCATCTCCTCCGGGTCGTATGCGCCGATGGTCTCGCCGAATGGACTGAGATGCGGCGGGAGGATCTTGCCCTGGAGATACGGCTCTTCGAGCAGTATAGCGTTCTTGTTGATGCAGTCGACGACCCACTGCGGCTGCACGTACTTGCGCTTTCGTCTCCGCTCCTTCTCCTCTGGCGTCTCATCTGGCTTCTCCACGACGGGTCGGTCGATGATGACATGCGTGATGCTCTCGTCGTTCTCGTCATACGGTGAACCGCTGCCCACGGATGCCGGCCAGCCGACACGCCCGCCAAAGGAACGGATGACGAACTCGAGGATAGACCGCGGCGACTCGCGCGATAGGAAAAATACGCACGAGGCGAAAAGTTTCGTCTGGATCGTAGGCGCGAGAGTGGAGATGGAGTGGAGAGTCGGGAGTTCGGCGACTTCGGACGGGTTGGACGTGGACGGGTAAGCCACGAAGTCATCTGTTGCGTCGACGTCCGCAGAGGGTGCCGTCTCGTGTGCTTTGACGATCTCGTCCTCGCCCTCTGTCTGTACGGAGGCGGCAAGCGACTTGATGGTAGCGCGAACGTCTTTACCGGTGACTTTCTTGCCGTCTGCGCGAACCTCTGTCCCAGACGGTGCAGCGGCACTGTCCTGCTTTTTCTCCTGCAGACTGAAAGCACCAACTCCGGCCGCGGCCTCGTCCTTCAACGCGTCCATCGGGGGCGGGTAGACCAGGCTAGCGTCTGTGAAGAGCTTGAAGAAGACGAAGCCAAGGAGTGTTTGGTAGAGCTCCAGGAAAGTCAACATGACACGGGCATCGACGTCTGGTGGTATCTGTACAGGTATTAGTTAGTGAATGAAAGATGACGTGCAACTCCTGCGTACGCTTTGAGCGAACTGGTAGGGGACCAGCCATGTTATCGTCTGGCCCATGACCTCCGCCTGGTAGTATACGCCCTTGATAGACAGGAAGACTTTGCGCAGAGCGCGAGTGTGCATCACGTAGAGCTGCCACTCCGCTGTTAAGCGAGAGCAATTCTGGGTGAGCGAAGACGGTATGCGCTGGTTGGCGGGCAAGGACGCAAAGAGCGCCACGAGACACAGAGCGTCGTCGATGTCGCGCACGGCGTCTATGAATGTCGGATAGCTGGCGGGGGATTCAGCATGATGGAAGTTTGCGCCACCCGGCGTACTGACCGCTCTTTTATAACGTGGTCGAGCGTATAGACGGGCTTGTTGTCCTCGAGGCTCTTTGCGCTGCTCCATTCGCTGCGGCCGAGTGCGCGTGCGAGCTTTTTCGCGAATGCCTTGTGCTCGCGCAGCTTTTTGAGAACGGGCTCGTGCGCGAGATATGCGATGTCCTTTGCATAGTAGAACGTCGTGGGCACGCTCGAGCCCTTATTCGCCTTCTTTTTGTTGCGCGGTTCCCTGGGAAATATGCCTGCACCGTGCGCGTGAGTGAGACCGGGAATACAGCAGCGAGCGCGGAAACGGCGCACCCTTGAGAATGCAGAGGCGGCGAAAGTCTGCGAGGGATATCTGGAGCTTCTTGACCGCGCTCGTCCGCGTCACGTACGCCTTCGCCGCGCCCGCCTTGCCCTTTTGCTTCAGCCGCGCCATAGTTCAAAGTCACAATTCCCGCCGGACTTGGCCGCTCAGCGCGTTTCTCTCCCACCCATGAGGTCCGTCCCGCCGTCCCCGCGCGCATCGTCTATCTGACGCGTCTGCAGCCAGTTCGCCCATCTCCCAAAGTCTGAGCTCGACGAGGGCCAGCTGCGCGCGCTCGAGGAGCACGAGATCTCCCAGGGCCCGCTCTCCGTCCTCCAGCAGGCGGTCCGCAACCACACCCAGGTCCTCATCTCCTTGCGCAACAACAAGAAGCTGCTCGCCCGCGTAAAGGCCTTTGACAGGCATACCAACATGGCGCGTTCCAATCTCCCGCTGCCTCGCCGTTCGTGACTGACCAACTTCCGTGTTCTAGGTTCTTGAGAACGTCAAAGAGGCGAGTTTATTACAGTCGATTCGCGTATCGTTCTCACGCATGTGCAGATGTGGACAGAAATACCAAAGGGTAAGAACAAGAAGCCCGTCAACAAGGACCGCTTCATTAGCAAAATGTTCTTGCGGTACGCTCATTCACTTTCACCCATTGCATTATGCTCATGAATGTCTTGCAGAGGCGATTCTGTAGTCCTCGGTATGCCAGGTCGCACGACTGTTGTAGTCGCACGCTGACGTCTTGCAGTCCTCCGCAACACGGCATGACCGTCCACTTTCTTCGTACGCGGTACCCTGGCTTGCTCGTTGCTATGGGCGCAGAACTTGGGCAAGTATACTCACGCATATGTAACATAATTGTAGCCCCAAAACCGGTCTTGTTTCGATGTTCAACTTCTCTTGCGGTTCGTGTTCTCGTAATGCGCTGCGCGGGCAAGCTTGCAAGGCTGCGACAATGGCCTGTCTGCGAGCGGTGGTAGCGGCTCGTTTGGTTTCAAGGAGACTATCGCCATTCATCTATCGGCTTGTTCAAGGTCTCATGTCAGGGACAAACTACTAGTGTGAGGCCTTCTCCGAGCCGACAGTGGGACGGTCATTGTCCAGAACGGTGAGCGTGAATGCAGGGTACATCCTACTCTTCTCGCGGTTCAGGAACGTCTCCTCGTCTACCACCCCTTTAGCAAGAAACTCCTTGGAGGTGAAGATTCCCAGAATCTTGTCCAGCGAGTCCGCCTCCATGATGGCCATGCCGCTGCATTCCACGAGCGAAGCGCGATGCTCGGCGGGTATGGATGTGTCGAGATGATACTGAAAGGTGTTGTCAGTACGCTGAGAAACTACAGTGCTGCAAGCAATGAACCTTACCTGCTCATACTTCAGGATGTTCTTCTGAACGTAGTCCATCGAGCGTATGAGCTCTCCGTGCCTCAACCAGCGCTCCGTGAACTCCTCGTGCGTCATGCCGTCCTTCGCGACGATGAGTCCAATCATGCGGACAGTACCACGGCCGGTTGGAGTGGTCAGGGTTTCCATGTTGCGTGCGTCGAATTCACCGGTCGATACGTACCCTTATATCCCCCTTCCGCCCAGATCACACACAACATAAGCCAGGTCACACTATTCCGGATGTCATCATGGCTACACGCACGCCAGCAGCTTCGTGGTCCGGAAGCTGTGAATAGGAACTTGAGCCGGCATCGCCCAGTTCAGTACAGAAGTGTTCAGTTTATGCATTGGCGCATGACGGTGGAAGTACAGAGACGCATAGCACGGTGAAACGGGAGCTTTAGATCCAGGAAACATGTCACGAAAAGAAAAAGAGAATCATATGTAAGCGAGAATTCAGATGTTCCGATCAATTGGTAGCCCTCGGCCAAGCATCGTCATCACGTCGAGTTCATAGTAAACAACGTGCTCGGCCACCGTTGCTTCCAACCGTTGACGTTGGAAAGCCCGTATCTCGTTATCCAAGTTGAACGAGATTCCAAAGAGCGCTAGAGTGTCCAGACGGCGACGACCCATACGCAGCACGTTCTCGAAGAAGTACAGTACGATATAAGGCTCCATCTGCAAGGGATACGTGGCAAGATTGGGCGGCGCGGAGATACGCACTTCTCGCAGGTTGCGCAGAGAAAGTACCTGACCGCCCCAGCCTGGAGCGCCCAGCGGCTGAAAGCCGGGCCAATAATCCAACACGATGGTGAGCGTTTCGAGATTGGTGGCTTGCATCAGCATCGTGGCGACAGTGCTACCTGAGAAGGCTTCGTACAAGGCGTGCGGGCCGACGACGACGTCGACTAGATTGGCGAAGACCAGCGGGTTCAATAGGATATCGTCCAGGGAGCCATTAGTGCAGCAACGAAAGCTCCTGCTGCGCATAGACGTCGTCAAGACCTTTAGACAGGCGCCATCAGGATACGCTTGGGACACCTCTCCCTCTGGCCTATACATAATGCCTTCCAGCAGCATCCACTCGATGCTCTCATCTGCAGCGATGAGGCGGGGCACAAGACCATTCGGTGGGGACTCGAGAACGAGGGTCTGCATAGAGGCAAAGTTCGCCGCAGAAAGGAGGTTGAAGAGATGTTTCGCGTCACCAGTGCGATCCAGCCACGCATGGAACGAAAGTTCCAAGGCAACAAGGCCCTTCGGGAATTTATCCACCTTCAGCACGGCGTAATCGGGTAGTCCGGTGAGCTGGAGTTGCGAAAGCCCAGGAAAGAAGTCCCGACAGCGAGAAGCAAATGCCATGGGGCGCATCACCGCCTCATCAGCGTGAGGAGTAGCATCCCACGAAGCCGCCCCGCTGAACGCAGTCACGCTTTCCAGCACTGCGCAAGGGGCAGAAAGATCGAATCCTGTCAGCTGCATGACCCGAAGACGAGGTGCGCAGTCGTCGAAGAGATTGGGAGGCTCGATTTGAATGCGTTCGCCACTGTGTTCGAGTCGGAGAACCTGGAGCACAGGAGCGGGGCAGCGCAGCGCAGTCCATAGCGGTCTGACGGTCTCGCTTGTACAGTTCGATCCTGGGGCTAAGCGCAGCTCGACGTGCGCGACGTGGTCCATGTGATCCGCTAAAGACAGGGAAATGCAGGCCAAGTCGTCCCGGTGAAGACTCGTCATGACGAGGGTCACAGGAGCCCGTTGAGAACGCGCGAGGAGGTTGTGAACTGCAAATGGTCCTACGTCTTGGATGTCGGCCCAAAGGGGAGCGTAATCCAGAGCCACAAGACGCCATAACTTGCACACCAGTGCGACGCGAATCCGATCTGGTAGGGGGAGCATCGAGAAGATCGTGTATACGAGCTCCAAAGGCAGTTGGGCGAGAGGATTGCCAGGATTACGGAGGAGCGCTTCCTGCACGGTGGGAGGCGACTGGTCATAGCTGGGACCAGGTTGGAGCGAGGTTGGAGTGTGCTCTGGCATAACGAAGGTTGTGGGAAGGATGCGGGCTGTAGCTTCAACTGGCCAGGCTTTCCATCTTCTTATAGTCGGCCACGCGTTGTTCCTTGTGGGACCACTCGACGTGTACTGAGACAGACCACGCACATTTGTTGTTTTCCGAGTCGAGATTTTCCGGCCACTCGCCGCCACACGTTGCCATGGAAGGAACACGGTGTCACCGAATGCAACCCGTCTTCAACTGGAAGATGGTGTGAAAGGACGCGAGATCAAGAGGCGAAAACTGAGTTTGCCTTAGATCAACACGTTTGGTGTTCAAAAGTGGACTGCATTGCCAAGGTCCAACCAATAATACAACATGCTACGGCAAGGCAAAAGCGATAAGACTCGAGCGAGAATGACTATGACGAAGGCTGGTATGCGATACGATGCGACGTGCGTGTGAAAGAGCCAGTGAACATGCAATGACGGAAGAGCGATGCGAAAACATAGAGAACGGGAAACGATGCAAATATTACTGTCCGTGATGCGACAATGGTCTCTTTTCCTCACGCGGTGTCCGTGCCTGCGATGGTTCATTTTCAGGTGCACCGTCGGAGATGTGCCGTGTATGATGGCTGAAGATGACAGCAAGGGTGTCTGCGGGCAGACGGACGAGGGAGACGCGCTTCGCAGCCCGAGTACGATCCCATTCCTCTGCCTCTTCGGGTGACTCTGTCGCAGTGAAGAACTTCTCGTGACCGCTGCCAGTGCTGATGACAGAGCTGGTACTGCGATCCGCCGCACTAGTAGCCAAAGAGCTTGTGCTCGCTATCGACGAGTTCAGCACGAACGATGCCGAAGTGGATGGGGAAGTAAGAGGGCCAAGAGAGTCTTCATGTTCGCGGTCGCGATCCGCCTCAACATCGGAAGCTGCGGTCGACGACATGTGACTGTCAACGCTGCCCGAGGGTGTTGCTGGACTGAGGAACGAGGCCTTCGGGGTGCTGGGGGTGAGTCGTTTCGTGTCCAACTCGCCAGATGTTCGCCGCGTTAGTGCCAATCTCAGGCCCGGCGACCGCGGCGAGCGTGGTGTTATCGGCGACTCGGGAGCGCTACCGTCTGGCAATGACACGCGAGGAAGCACCGAGGCACGACTATTCTGTAAAGCTGTTGTCGCAATCTGTAACGCTTGCGTCTTCGTTCGCGCCCATTGTCGTCGCTCCTCGGCAAGATCTTGAGACAACGTCTCGCGATGTACGCGCATTTTGGCCAGATCCATCCGCAGATACGCAACTCTACGCGCAAGTTGGTTGACGACCACGACGAGCCGATCTCGGGTCGTTTGTCGGAACGGTGTGAGCACGGTCAAGTTGCGTGCAAAGCGCAGCTCAGTTTCGAGAGCCGGTGCCGCCGCACTTATCCGCGAATCGAGGTCGCGAATCTTGCTGCTGATGTGTTCCGCACGTGAAGACGAAGGAGTAGGCAGAGCAAATCTGTCACGATCATCCGGTGCAGGTGCAGTAGACGGCCGCCGCGCGCGGGACCGACCACTCGACGCCGCGCCTGCGACAAGGGCTGCTTTGACTTCGTCAAAGGTCGCTCGGTACTGGTCCGACAGGTCCAGATCAGGCGACATAGCGTCCATTACATCCAGGCCCTCTGTTCCACCGCTCCAAGACGCCCGTGGCCGTGCACGAGGCGTCTGCGGTCGCGCAGAAAGCGGGAGAGTGGCAGACGTGCGATAAGAAGTCGATAAAGCCAGTGACGGTCGACTAGATCTTCGACCATCATGCAAGTCTGACTTGGATTCCATCGCGGTAGAAGAGCGAGGCGGACGAGGCGGAGACGCAACGGCCTGCTCTCGCTGATGTCGTGCGGCTTGCAAATCGCGCAAGTACGAGCGCGCTGCGGCCATTCCGGCTCCCTCAATCTCCTTCCACGTCAGCCCAAGCGGGCGCATCCGCACACCAGCGGTCTTGAATGCGCTGGCATAGTTGATGAGTGCGAGCCATGCACACATTTCAGCGGCATCACTCGCACGCAGGAGCAGTTGCCGACCCTTGGGCATGCTGAAACGGAACACATGAGGATACTACCCATGTCTTGTCAGCAGGTTGCGTAGATACCGTTAGTACGATAACGCACCTTGTCGTACGTCGCGTCACGGGCCGCAACAGCGTCTTCAACTGAAATGATCTCGTCGGGGCGCAAGATGTCGATCCGCGGGACGAGGAAGTGGGCAGCCTGCGAACTACTGCTTGACTGGTCGTCGCGCCACTCGTCGTCGTCGCGTCTCTCGTTGCGTGTGAGGCCTCCCGCAACAAGGGGATCCCGAAAGAACAGCAGTTGCGAGCCCGTCAAGACAACACTCCACTCCTTCCACTTCCTAGAGCTCGCTTTCCGTCCACCGTCCGCGTACTCGTCTTTCCGCCACAGCACGCCGACTTTAGTGACACGGAGCGTTACGATCTCGCCAGGCCAAGGACCGTCCATCGTAAACTCGCCGGAGTAAGACGCACTACTACTCATCGCAGCCGGCGCGACACCAGGGACGGTCAGCGCAGGAGGGAAACCGCCGATCATGACGCTCTTGCGCCTGTCGACAGTGTCCTTGTCTTCAAGTTCTACGAGAGGCGCACGCGCAAACGCTCGCTGCAGCTCAGACACGTCCCATGCACCTGGTACGTGTGCGTCGCCGCCGTAGACGCTGTACGGATCGTTCTCGGCGATGAGCGAGCGTACCTCTACACGCAGGGGACCAAGAAGGTCCTGTGTGATGAGATAGTACGGGTCGACTTTGTTAGAACGTAGTATAGAGCTCGAGGGTGTGCTGAGGGTGGAAGCGGAAGCAGTCGTACCGCCCATGCTGGTCATGGACAGCAGCCGCGAACCGTTGACGTCCATAGGATCCTCAATGAAGATGAACGGCGCGAACGTGATGTTGTCAAAGTAATACTGAACGATTGAAAAGCGTTAGATCTGGTTTGAGAGGAAGATCTTTTGCGCACCTCAAGCAACTCAGAAGGAACGCCGGGCAGCCTGGTATTCTTGACGTAGTCTGCCTTGGTCATTTTACGCTTGTTGCTCTTGTTGAAGGCGTCCGTGTGGAGCATCATCAAGCTGAACGCCAGGACGTATGGCAGATCTACATCCGCGTCAGCGCTTACTTCTCACGCTCGCAGAGAGCTCACGACGTACCATCCGTCGCGAAGAGCCCAGGGTTGCAGCGCGAGTAGCGTGCGGCGAATGCCTCCATGACGCGGTCGATCTGCTGCGTCTCGCGCGGGAGCGCCATATGCATGAGCAACTTCCGAAGCGCGACATCGAGCGGGTCGCCAATGAAAGCGAAACGGTCCATGTACGCCTGGAGCGCGCGCACGTGGAACTCGTCGGTGCTAAACGGACAAGAAACGGACTTCGCATCAGCATGACGATAGTAAGCGAGAGAAGGACGTGATATATAGCCGCGGAACGCAGGACAGAGGGGCTTAAAGCAACGATAGGACTCACCTCGCAGCAAGCACGTTCGCGACCTCGGCTTTGCTCACCGCTTCGACGAGCCGCTGGACATAGATCTCGGGACTCTCGCCCTGCGGTTGCGGCGGCTTTGGTGCGGGGGGCTTTGGCGCCGGTTCAGGCTCGACTGGCGGCTCGTCGGGCGGCGGCGGGTTGGACGCGAAGAACGAGATACGGCGCAACAGCGTCGGGTTCGTCATCGCGCGCTGCCTTGTAGCCGGCGCCACGGGTGCGGTTGCAGGTGCGGGGGTGGAAGGCGGCAGCGGCGGGTGGTGCTCGCTAACGGGCGAGTCGGTGAGCCGCGGCGATGGGATCGGGGGCGCGAGGAACGACACGCGCGGGCTCGAGTTGTTGCTACGGCGCGCGTCGTTGAGCGAGAGCGAGGGCGAGTGCCGGCGCGAGGGCGGACCGCCGCTGCTGTATGTCGACCGTCGGCGCAGCGCAGTGTCGGAGGCAGGGGGCGTGGGAACATTGTTGGGGGTGATGTGACTATTGGTAGCGGGCTGGGATAGATTAGATAACTCTGAGGAAAGCGGGCTTGACGATTCATTGTCTAGTGTGAGCGGCGTGAACGGATGCACGGACGGGAGCGAGGGTGTGGGTGGGAGGCCGGTGTCTATGGCGACCTCGATGGTCGTGGCGCGCTTCCGCGTCCAGAACGACGACTTGCGCGAGATGGCGGGCGGCGTGGGAGGCAAGGGCGGCACAGGCTCCTGCGACGAAGTTCCCGCCCCTCCAATGTGTAGAGAGGAGAGCAGAGACGCGCCAAAAGACAGCCTGCGCGCGCGTTTCTCGACGAACGCTTTCTGCGGCGACGCCTTTGGAGTCGCCGGCACTCTCTGGTCTTGGCGGCGCTCCGGCTCCAGCGGGTGCGTGTCGCGTGAAAACGACTTGGACTTGCGCAGAACGTGGGCCGGGCTCGAGACGACGCGTTCGGCGGCGCGGTGGTGTTGGCGCGGCGCGTTTTGGCCGTTGCCGTCGGCGGCCAGCACAGCATTACGACTGTTCGTCGCCGTCGCGGTGACCTGCGGCTGCAAGCCCAGTCCCAAGCCCGCCTGCGCCAGCGCGACGATGCTTGAGCGTGCTCTGAGCTGGGGCGCGCCCGAGAATGACGCGGGCGAAGAGGTGCGCGAGGAATTTGGCGTTTCGGGCAGCTCCTTGTCGATATTAGGATTATTCCAGACGTGGAAGGGGATGAAGGTGGTCGTCGTTCGGGTGACTGTCTGCGTCGTCGTCGTCGTCGTTTCCGTGTGCGCGATGAAGCCCGAGCTGGCTGCCGCGGCGTGCTCGTAGGGCGGGGGACCGTTAGAGTCGCTGTCCCGTGGTGGGAGCGGCAGCGAAGGCGTGGAGGCCCAACCGAATTTGAGGTAGGGCATGCATGCACTTGCTCTGTCCGGCGCGAGACAAAAGTAAGAGGTTGAAGTTGTTGAAGTGAGTCCGTGGAATGCTGCGCTCCGACCGCGACAGTCCACAACACGCACGTTCTGACTCACATACTGTACTCTTAATTACACGGGGACTGCTGCGATCGTCTACTACATTACATGCTGCATTGAGAGATATTCTTCCGCCCCTGAAAGTTGGGAACGCGTAGGCGCGGCTAATTGGCGACGCGCCTCCACTTTGCACACTTCCCTGGAAGTTCAGGCGAAGTAACACCAGCAATGACCTCGAGTCGGTTGCCTGGAGCATCGACTGTTCTGAATCTCAAGCAGTCTATAAGGGACCACCCAGAGAAATGCACATATGGGCGCAGGATAGCGACCCTGAAGCATAACGAGGTCGAGAGCGATTGCGGTCCTGGTGGGTGCAGAACGAAACGATCGAGGGCAGGTCGTACCACACACGTCGGTTCGGATTATAAGAGGACGTAGAAGAGAGAAAACGCCAGATTTGCAAGAGTTCCAGCCCGTCGAACGTGGCGAGTCGAGCCACCATGCGCGATAAAAGTGCGCGAGGAAGGCAAGGAGACGAGCCAAAGATCCCAGGATAACCCTGGAATATCATCTGAGCCATCGCGACACTCAGAGCTAGACTTAGAGCCAGGAAATCGCGGTCAGTTCAAAAGAGGCCGGAGTACGCGTCAAGTTGAACCCCGCTTTTGTACCGGTCGCCGTCGGATGTCGCGCGCGCTGGAATGGTTCTCGGCGCCGTATTCGACTTTGTCGCACGCGAATTCACAGACTTCGTTCAATCCGCCACCGGAAACCCTGTGCGTCTTTGCATATCCCATAAGGTGCCTGAAAACTCATATTCCAACCAGCAACCAGCATCCGCACCCGCATCCGCGCCTGCATCGGCCCCGCCGCCCTCCAAACCGCGCAAATCCAAATCCAAGAAACATCCACCTCAGCATGACAGCAGTACGCGCAAAATTGCGTTTCGTTACGCGTTTTTCTCATGCATGTCTCAGCGCGACAGCGGCCGGCATCGCTCCCAACGCCCTCGAAGGAAATGCCGGGCACGCTCTTCGAACCCTCGCCCCCGCCTCCAGACAGTCGACACGTGCGCTTCGCCTCAGACGTCGTCAGCCCAGCGCCGCGGAAACTTGTTCCCAAATATCCTACACTTGACGACGACGAGGAAGAACAAGAAGATGAATATGATAACGACGACCCCGAGCCCGACGACGAACCCGAGGACGACTACGAACACGACGGTTATGACGAGCGGGAACCCAGCGACGCCGACGTCGAGTACTATTCCTTCTCGGATGCGAGCCCGCGACGCAGCGCGTCTGAGACATGGCCAGCGTACGCAGAACCCACGCCGCGCCCTGCCCGCCACTACGCCCCACCCGCCCCTTCGCGACCTTCCCCCCAGTCCACTCGCGTGCGCGAGGTAGCTTCTAGCTTTCGACCCGAGCCTTCCTCGTCGAACGTCTCGCTCATGCTGCCGCGGACACCCGGTCTGCCACCATCGGACAAGGGCAAGGGCAAAGCGCGTCAGGTGGATTTCCGTCCATCTCCACCATCGTCCGCCGCGACAAGTCGTGCTGGACCTTCAAACCTAGCCTTCCCGCGTTCTCAGCAGCAATATCGTTCTTCCGATTCTGAACCGGAGCGTCAGCGCACGCGAACGCTCAGCGGCGTTGAGCGCGAACTCCGGCTTGAGCGCGAGCGAGTCACACAGCGCGAGGCCGAGCAACAGGAGAAGGAGCAGACCGAACGCGCGTGGCGTGATAAAGTGCGCATCCGCGAGCTAGAGGACGAAGTGGAGAAGCTGCGCGCCGAGCTCGCGCGACGTGCAGCCAACGTGTCGGCATCTCCCTCCGCGGGCATCTTCGCTCCTCCTCCGCCTCCTCCGCCCCCGCCACCCCCTCCACCGGGTGTTCGAGTTGCGTCGCGCATTGCGACCGCCGAAGACCTCTACTCCGCTACCCGCGCGCATCTCAAGCAGCCAGCCCCACCGCCGCGCAAGAAGTCCCTGCACGCAACAGTAGTTCCCGCTGAGGACATGGCCCAATTCCTGAATGAGCTCAAGACCGTCCGACTACGGAAGACGTCCGACCCTAAGGCGCCACCACCAAAGCCGAAGACGACGTGGCCCGCTGTCGAGTCGAACTTCGGCCTGAAGCGAAAGCGTGAACCAGGCGACCCACCGCCTCCGCCTCCTGCCATTCGAAGAAGATTCACTGCGAGCAATGAGGCAGGCCCATCGAGCTCACGGCTCGATCGCGAGCGCCCGGGGCCGGTCCCAGGATCATCCTCGTCAGCGTCGACAGGACGCGAACGATACTTATCGGCGGTCCCAGTCGCCGACACGCCCTCACTTTGCTCAGATCTCGACGCAAGCATTGACGCAGACGATGGTGCGCCGGCCACACCGCCGCTTACAGCTTCGCAAGAGTCCGCCATCCCAATACGCGGGCATGCCCCTTCGAGGTTGCGGCAGGTCTCCCCGCCGCCCGCACGTACACGCCCATCTGCAATACCACACGCCGCGCTGGATGCAGATCGCCGCGCCCCGAGCTCGCCCATGATGCTCACAACGCCGCAGCGCCCCAAGCCGCCAGGCCGCGTGGGTGGCGGCGCGCAACGCGTTCCGGTTCAGCAGCCTCCCACACCTGAGCCTGAGCCTCAACGCGCGCCTGAACCCGTGCCGCGGACCAGGCGGCAGACGCTCGATGAGGAGCTGCGGCGTGCGCAGGAGGTGCAGGACGAGTATGATGACGACGATGAGGATATGTATCTCGGCGTTGGGACGCGCGTCGAGAAGGACGGCGCGTTCCTCTCGGGCGGCGGCGCAGGTGGGGCTCCGGTGTCTATGCCCGCTATTGACCTTCCGCCAGACCCACCACCGAAGAAGAGGGCCGTGCGTAGGAAGAAGCGTTAGCTAACAGTCCCAGTAATCCGTGTTGTCCTGGTCTCTTTCTCCCCGTTTTCTTGGTTGCTCTCGCTGTCTTGCTCTTCGATCGCTGTTGTTGTGTGTGCTTCCCGGTACCTCGCTGATGTACACTTGTCCTCTCACACCTGTATACCGTGTACAACTATTCCTGCATATGCTCCTAGAGATCATTGACCCAGCCGCGTGTTCTAAGTCGGTCCATCCTGGCGGCCATGGTCCTACATCGTCGATCCATCGCATGCTAAGGCGTTCAGGCTGGTTGGTCTTCCCCATCCCTAAGGACTTGGTTGAGGAGCGGAGCGTCAATTGGTGCCAGACAACTTGGTTCTTCCCACCTGTCTCTTGTCGATTCCACAAGCTGTTCTCACAAAACCGCTGTGCCTGCGCCATGCGTCACCAAAGGGCTTGCTCCATGATCATCGTCGTGAGGGCAAGGTGCCGCAGGGTGTCATCGTGTGTGACACTCCGTCATCGTGTACATCGTGTACACCCTGTCATCCGGACAGAGTCAACACGGGCCGCTGTGCCTTTTAAACGGAGCTCTCGACACTGTGGATCTTTCTCAGATCTTTCTTCACGCACTGATGCTCATGCTCGCCCGCGCCCTCGCTCTTTCACTCACTCTGGTCTCCGCCACGGTGGCATTCGCGTCGCCGACCTATCGTACTATCACTCAATTCCCTAATGGCACTTTCGTGGAAAACATAGGCGTGCGCCACGACGGCTCGCTCTTGCTCACCACGCTCACTGGCCCCGAACTCTGGTCCGTCGACCCGTACACCGGCTCAACTTCGATTGTCGCGACCTTCCCGAACGCGACGAGCACAGTCGGGCTCGCCCAGTACTCTCTCGATATCTGGGCGGTTGCGGTCGGGAAAATCAACATGAGCGCATTCGAGGGCATCCCTGGCACCTTCGGGATCTGGCTCGTCGATTTCAATCATCCGAAGAAGCCACGCGTCGTCAAACAAGTTCCTGTGCCCGCTGCACAAGACCTCAACGGTCTCGCGTGCTGCGACGTCCGCGGCCGTCTTCTTGCTGCCGACTCGAACGCCGGCATTATCTATGCCGTCGACGTTTACTCAGGTGTGTCGGAGCCCATCCTCTCCGGCCCTGCGTTCGCACATCCGGTCGGTGGCTTCCCAATCGGCGTAAACGGTGTCCGCATTCTCCCTAAGGAGAACCCAGACACACTGTTCTTCACTAACTCGGCCGGCGCTGTGCTTTCGCGCGCCTCGCTCTCCTCGAAGGATGACGTGCAGACCATCGTGGGACCAGATTTCGCTGGCGTCGACGATTTCGCCCTCGTACCTCGCGCGCTGTCTCGTAAAACGCTGGCCTTCGTCGCCTTCAATAACGGCAATCAGCTTCTCCGAGTGACCCGCGATGGGAAGACTGACGTCGTCCTCGGCGCACAGGACAGCGCCGTGCTCCCTGGACCGACGTCAGCCCAGCTCAGCCACGATGGACACACGCTGTACGTGACTACTTATGGGCTGGGCGGAAATCCGATTAACGGCACCTTCTCCGAGGGCCCGAGAGTCATTGCCGTTGATGTGCAGCATCTCATTTAAGTCTCACTGGCAGTGTGGCAGATTGGGAGATTTAGGTCATTAATCATGTCGGCCGTGTGCGTATTGATATGTGCATTGTGCTCGTGTTAATGTGCATACGTTGGCTATGCAAGCATTGCTGCGCGACGACACGTCTGAGTCATTAGCGGCGTTCCCTGATGCTCCAGCCCGGGAGTAGACTCCTGACTTTTCCTAGGAGGTGGTATGAAGAATCCAGGCTCATATAGCACTGTCCCGTCGACAGCCGTGCAAAACTACTCATGAGCACAACACGTTCCTTAGCAGCGCTCGAGACGATTGAGACATTGCCGAGGTGTTGCATTGCCATTTGTTATTTGAGACAACCGGAAGTCCGAGGACTCCGGGGCAATCCAAAAGAGGCTCGGAGCCTGAGCGTGAATGCAAAACGAACGGACTGCGCCTCTTGGACTCCTTACCGTCGAGTTAGCATGGTCTGCGACGGTGACCAGGGACGGTGACAGGCGCAACAGACCATCTGAGCGCCCGGGCGACAATGCAAATGAGTAAGTTGTATTTTACAGGTCGGAGAGAGACTCGGAGGTTGACCAGGAGAGAGCGGCCGCTTGCCTCTCAAAGCAACCAGCGACAAAGGCCGATCAAGCGGCGACAGGTTCTCAAGAGGGCCTCGGCGGGTTCTTTCACAGAAACGGACGTTCGGGTATACCCGGGTACTGATAGAAGCCCTAGTCTCTTGGGCTGGAGGGCGCGAGCGAGCACGCACGACGGGGTCCGCAAAGCGCTCATAGACGCGGACGGCTGCGCGTAGGTAGCGACAAAGCACGCGACGGCGTGCTTGTCAAAGGAGACGAGAGCAGGGCAGCGCCACTGCTGTCGCAATTCGCCGATGCAGGCACGGATTCAAGAAGTGCGGCGTTCAAAGGTTATCATCGTCGGTCTGTGATGAGTGCTCTGAGTGCTAATACTATAGGTGCCGCAGGGCGTCATCCTGTACACCCCGTCATCCTGTACACCCGGTCATCCTGTACACCCTGTCATCGTATACACCCTGTCATCGTGTACACCCGGACCGAGTCAACACGGGCCGCTGTACCTTTAAAGGCAGCTCTCGATTCTGTGGATCCTTCTTCACGCACTGATGCTCATGCTCGCCCGCGCCCTCGCTCTTTCACTCACTCTGGTCTCCGCCACGGTGGCATTCGCGTCGCCGACCTATCGT
>KV426015.1:0-27894 GCA_001632375.1 Exidia glandulosa HHB12029
GTTCAGTGCCGACGTCCTTCGGAAATCCTGAATCACGATGCCATACGCATCCTCCAACCTCTTCCTCATCGGACCGGTCCCGGCCTGCTCAGTCAAGTCTACGCGGGGACTTTCGAGCTCGATCCTAGCAGCGACAGGGACGTGCAAGAGGTCATCGTCAACATTTACCAAATGTCCATGTACGAAGACGTCCTCGAGATCGACGCGTCTTTGACGAGCCGATGGGATTGGGAGTCCCAGTGGAAAACCATGGCATCTGGGCATGACGAAGAATGGGCGTATCGCAAGATGCTCTCGCTTCAGGGCGGTATCATTCCCCGAGCATACGGCTTCTTCCAGGTGAGTTCTTAGTTCCTACGTTTTCCTGGCGAGCGTTTCAACCAACGAGGCATGCGCACTTTCGCAGGTAATGCTTCCACATGGGGAATCGTCCGTCGCTTTCATCATGGAGAAAATCGACTCCGTTCCGTATCCAACGATCACGAAACGGCTGCTCGAGCACTATAATGGCACAGACGAGGCTGGCGAGGCGTTGAAAGCAGTGGTACGTCTCTCTCACTCAGAGCTTGGCCGACTGCAGTCTCAACCAGAACACGAATTTATTAGGTGTACACCCTTCTTGCTGCCGACCACGCAGTGCATACCTGCGGCATCACATCGCTTGATGAAGATGGTCTCGCACGAAACCTTCTTTGGCAACGCGATAGTTACATGGCAGGGACGGCCGTACCATGTCACAAGAATGGTAAGAGCCAGATCTGGCCAAACGACATGATTTGGCCAGATCTGTTACGGGGGGTAGCAAGTCTGGCGGGATTTGGCGAGATTTGGCGCCACCGAGTGCATGATTTGGCAACTTCTAGTAAAAACAGCCTCCCTATGAAGCCAGATTTGCCAGATCTCGGCAGGTCTTTAAGTACACTGGGAGGGAGGGAAACCTTATTCTGCTGGGTCTCAAAATGCTTCCCGGTTGGCTGCCGGGCCGTCTACGCGCACATCGTCGCCGTTTGCGGTCTCGACAGGTCCCCATGAGACGGGGCAGCCGTCGGATGCGCCAAAACTCTGACAGCCAGGCAGCCCCACCTGGCCCGTGCGCACATGTGTAATGAATCACTTGCAGTGCTGAGCGCGGTGAGTAAGGATCTTGAAGTCCGAACTCCCGAGGTTAAGTACTGCAACACCACGTCAAAAATAGTAAGTAGGGAACGAGAGTAAGTTAAGAAAGTAAGTACGTAGGTAAGTACAAAGAACATAGTACAATGACGCAACACACAGTTGTGTCATAAGCTTATATTTTCTGCTCCTCCGCGCCACATGCCAGATCTGTCAGGACTTTGACAGTTCCGCCAGATCTTCCGCCGTCTGCCAAATCTGCCAAATCGTGGCTGAGCGTACAAGATCGAGGCTTTTCAAACCAAACCTGGACTATGAGGCGCCAAACGACCAAATCTGTCCAAGTTTACCCAAACCAGGCCACACCTGCCAGATGCCATTCTTGTGACACAGGGGCGTCTTTCCCCGTTCTCATTGACTTCGGCTTCGTAGCCCCACTTCCGGCGGCGTCCTACCGTTCTCTTGCGTTCCAACGGTAAGTAGTCTGTCTGCTGGAATGCGTGAGATTCATCCTGAAGTGACGACATCTTCGCAGGGCCGTGTTAGTCCTTCGGGCACTCGACTTCGGCGAAAACCTGATAGAAGCGTGGTTGGAGTCGTTGACGGAATCACCAGACGTAGAAGACGCGCATGTAGTCCATCTGGACGAAGGCTTGTCGTACGAAGCAAAGCTCCTCCGGCTCTTCGATGTCCCGTACGAAAGGGCGAAGCGATATCCCGGCATGCTCGAGTGGTGGCAGTAGTGTGTCCTATCGCCCAAGATTCATGAAAAAAGAACATGATAAACATATGGTTCCTCGAAGGGCGCCACGCGCAGGTGTATAAGGCCAGAGTCTGTTACAAATACGATAAACAATGACAATCTTCGAAGCTACTGGATACAGGATGCGGGAGACAGATCGACCGGCAGGAACAGGGCACAATGAAAGCATAACGGGCGAGCTAGGTTACAGCAATAAAGAGTCGGTACAGTCTGGGTTAGGAGGATTCTTCGGCACGCTCGCTCACGGTCCGCAACCTCTCGCGCTGCAGCCGCGCAGGCTGCTGTCTACGCGACGACGGAGGCGGCATAGGCGGGACGAAATTCCGCTGTGCGCGCGGAGAGCCGAGCGGGAGCGAGATGGCTGACACGTTGGGAATTGAATAAAGCCCGCTAAGTCGCTCCGGCGGGCACTCGTCCCCTTCATCGTCTAAATGACACTCATAAGCACCAGCAAAGGCAAGGGTAAGCGCGGCTCAGACGCACCATCCTCGTCAGGGATCTCGGGTAACCACGGGGTGCTTAGCGTCACACAAGGTACAACAGTCGGGGACGTATTGGGCGAGTTGAATTCGGGCGAACCAGCCGCCTTGCCGAAAAGGAAGAATGTATCGCTCGCCAGGCGCGCGGGTTCTTCGAACGCGAAGACTGTCGAGGTCGAGGTCGAGGCGGATGTTGATGCGATGGTGCTACCAGAAACAAGCGTCGGCAAGGTAGAGCTCGACGGCGCTGGTTCTATCGTTGCGACAGCTACCGCTGTAACTTCGGGTGCGGCTTTGCCTTTGCCCTTGTCCAGCGGGAGCCGCCTAGATGCCGCAGACTGAAGACGAATATCGAGTAGATAGGCCTCGAAGAGAACACCAAGCATGAGCAGAGCGATGAGCAGGCTGAGCCACCAGAACACCCAGAACACGCGCATAGTCGTAACATCCACAGACGTCCGCAGCAGACCGCCATCTATGGGCGCAGCAGCGACTGAGTAGGAAGACAATGCGATAGAATATAGTAGAGCGCGCAGGGTCATGATAGTAAATGTGGTGGTCCACTGAAACCGGACGTGATGGGATGAGGTCAAGCCGCGGAACGACTTCGCACTCCGTCCCGCCCCCTTTTCTCCAGCTATCACGCACCCGGATTCGCCGGTATCATAATATCATTCTCCAGACTTATTACTATACGTCGACTATCCAAGTCTCTTAGTAACCTTGAATCACTCTTTGTTGAGCCTTTGAGGACGGAGGGTATATTACGATACGAGAGAGCAGCGCTGGTGCACCCTCGAGCAATGGGCAGAAGTGTCCTTGTACGATTTATGGTAGCTGCATACTACTCCAGCGGGGTAAGCACAACGGGAAGCTCGGTTTTGTTCGACCCGCGAAGCTGCGGACGCATAAGGATGCCGCTTCTGCTCCACAACGCGTCCTCGTCGACAGCCAACTTGAACTCGAAGCCGCGCACGACGTGGAACAGGAGTGACTTCATTTCTGCAATCGCGAACCGGAAGCCGATACACGAACGTGGTCCGCCTATCAGACTGCGTGAGAACGGCCGTACCGCAGGGGTTGACGTTGAGTTAGGCAGACGCACCGTAGAAGCTCATGAGGTTCGGCGCGATACCGGGAATACCTGCCGCCTCGGCGGGAATGTTCTCCCAACGCTCGGGACTACCAGTTGCCAGGAATGAGCTATGTTGGATGAAATTGTGGTTGCGAGCGTGCTCACCGAAACCTGTCCGCATCAGGTCCCCATATCGACTTGCTGCGGTTGATAAGCCAGATGGGAATCATGACCTGGTCGCCCTTCTGTACGCTGCAGTGTGCCTCAGAGACGTGTACAAGAGCACCAGTACAGAGCGCCGCTTACTTGATGTGCGTGAGCAGCTGGCCATTGCGATCCTTGACGGGTTTGCCGAGAGGAATAACGTCGTCTTGCATCGCCTCGCGCTGGACGAAAGACACGACGGTGTTGAGCCGGAGGACCTCGCGACAGACTTGGTCGAGATATGTCAAAGTGTTGAGCATGTCGAGAGTCGGGGTGTCCGTCGAAATAGTTCTCAGCTCTTCGCGAAGCTTCGTTTGCATCTCCGGGTTCACCGCGAGAGAGTACATAGCCCAGACCACGGTTTCGCTGGTGGACTCGTGCCCTGTATGCGTGCTTGAAGGAGCGAACACTAGACGGCCAATCAGAAACGCACCAGCAACGAGGAACGTTGGGATCTGGCCCTGGATCTGCTCGTCTGACAGACGACTCGATGGATCCACGTCCTTGGCGAGGTTGGCCCTCAGAAGGAGAGTAATTATATCGTTACCGGCAACAGAACTCTTGTTGATGGTTGCGGAGTCGCCTCCGAGTTCGGCGAGGACAGCGGCTTTCTTCTTCTGCACGATCTCCTTGCAGACCCTGTCCACGATGATCTTGCCCTTGTCGACATCTCGCGAACGCTTACCCGGCTGGAGCAGGGATACGATCAGCCGCCCGATGTCGAAGAGGATGATGTGACTCACCGCGATGGCACGGAGGAGCGGGAAACGGTCGTTCAGCATGCCGCGCATCTCCTCGAACGGAGTCGCATCGGCGCGAAAAATTGTGTTGAACGCCTCTGCCATCTCGTTCGTCTCTCCATCCTCGTTCATTGTGCCGAAGTCGTAGTCGAAGCCTGTATAACCACTCAATCAGATAAAGGTCCACAGTCGCCTGTGACTGAAGGACGCACCTGCTTTGCCGATCGAATCGAAGGTCGCCCTGCTGATCCAGTCGAGCGCGTCCAGGTGAACGCTGCCGCCAGCCTCGACGCATTTGTTGTTCCAGATCTCGCGGAGCTATGTGAGGGATAAACTCGCGCTCAACAGTGACGTTGGAGACGTTACGCACCTGTGCGCCCTTTTCGAGGAAGATCGGTGTTAGGTCCCTAGTGTGTGCGAAGCCGAATGCAGGGTTGAGCATGCGACGCTAAGAGAATCGTTAAGAGCCTCAAGCGCATGCGAGACACCCCATTGCAGCAGACCTGGTGTTTATGCTCCTCGCCCTCAGCTAAGAAAACCCCTGGATGCACGTGAGCAGACGGTCATCTCTTCAAAGATTATGATGTGTACGTACCCTCTCCCAAGAATCTCTTAGTCGCGCGGCGGATAATATCAGGCTTCTGGTAAATGTGGGTCGCGGAGAGGATGTGCGCGTTCGCTCGCGTATCGGTCGTAACCAGCAGGTATTTCTGTGAAGCCCCGTCGCGTCAATTGCCAGGATCAAGACAGACAAAGGGAGGTTGCACGTACGCCGAAGAGAGCCCGCACGGCGAATGTCTCGCCCAGCTCTGCCACCCATCGCTCCTGCGTCTCGTTTTTCTCCCCGTCCATCATGACAGGGAGGTGTCCGAAGATCCAGTTCGCAGATTCCTTGGGTGCGGGAAGCATGCGCAATGGGGAGCGGCTCTTGTACCAGTAGTCGTATACGAAGCTGGCGACGTTGTAGGTTACGAGCGCGCCGACACTGCCGAGTGCGAGTTGGCGCCAAGGTGCGGACTCCAGAACGTGTAGGATGTCGTCGCGGGTGAGCGAGGCCATTATTACGAGCGAGTGGAGAGTATGCAGATGCGGGATCGTCTCTCATCCTTCGGGGTCGCCTTTATACTAGGCGTCAGGGATGCCAAGCTGTCGTGCAGGGCAGCGGAGCCGACCGCGAGCAATGACACCGTGGAGCGGGCGTCTGAGGCATGAACCCAAATAGCAAGCTGTACTGAGAGCGTCAATGGTCGTTGACACTCGACAGGCCGTACAGTTAAAGTCGAGTCACGACGAGGCGCGGGTCCGCTGCTGACTTGCTCCCGTTGACGTGGCCCGACAGAAGCGTGCCCGGTGACTTGCTCGGATACAGCGTCTCTCCAAATGGAGCTCAGGTTCCCAGACGCCAGACCAACAGATCAGTCGGTTAGTTTGATATCCATGCGGAAGAAGGTATTGATTCGTACCGTTGCATTAGGGTCCCTGGTGTCCGAGAAATGACTACGTGCTCGACGCTTTGCGAATCGGATGAGGTGCAACCCGGACATCGAAGCGGCGGTGTCGGCCAGTAGAGAGGAGTATTTATGTCGGTCGGCGAGAGAGAGATTCACATGCAAAGAACAATCGAGCGTACTTGTGTTTCCATGTTGTACTTCGGTCGGTTGTTTTGTCCGGCGTTAGGGAGTACAACGCTTGAGAACAATAAATACCCACAGCCTTCGCTCGGCGTTATCCATACGCCCTCTCCTACCCACCCCCGACTCGCGTTCTTGTGCTCGTGTATTTGCTGCCTGTATGTCTGAGCCATCGAAGAAGGTCGAGTGGGACTGGGACAGCCTCGACGGTCGAGAATTGCCGCCTCTGAGAGTCGATTATGACGACAGAAATTGGCTCGACGTGGACTCCATCATCCGAGGGTTGGACCTGCACGATAAAGGCATTGTGCGTCCAAGCAATCGCTCCGTAATGTTCGCTGACGTGACGCTTCCATCAGCTCAAGCCCAAAGAACAGGCCACGTTCGACAAGTATGCAGACGCACTGTTCTGTCTATACGAGACACTTCCAGACGCCGCAAGTAACTCGGAGACATCGAGCGTCGTACTTGCGCCAGGGTCGAATGCACTGACTCCGAAGAAACACGTGGCTCGCCCCTCGTCAGTTCCCGCTCTAAGGAATGTCGAATGCGTCAGTCCGGCAGAAGGAACGCACGCATGCCGCTCAAATCCCATCAAGACCAAGACGTTGAACACTAGGTACGAATTGGAGACGTCGAACTGCAGCAGGACCGCAACAAAGAAGCCGCCCTCAAGTCCATGGTCGAAGAAACGCAAATTCGAGTCACCCACGCATGAAGTGTCCAAAGAGATCCAGGAGCCAGCGACGAGCCACGGTTCTGTCTACAAGACGCAGAACAGAGCCAACGCCAAGTATAAGAAGCGAAAGCTGGCCGACAAACCGGATGACGCTGACGATGATGGTGAATGGAAGCCGGGGCGGTCGTCGTTCAAGCAGAAGGCGCGGAAAGACGCTAAAGGCAGGTAGAGAAAGTTCTGGTGCGATATCTCGTCGACGACATACAAGATCGGGCTCCAACTGCAGCGTGTAGAATAGACGGTCTTGGTAATGCGGCCAGTAAGCCCTCGAGTCTCAGTTGTCGCCGAATCAGACGTCGAGGTACAATGTAGATTATGTAGGATTATCTGGGTCAGATCTCCAACGCAAGTACAGCTTAGTCTGCGCTCAGTTCAGGTTGTGGTAGAAAGCCAAGTGTCCGAGTCGGCTTTCAGCGACACCGTCTTGGCTCTTGCTACAAGCCTACAACCTGCCACAACCGTCTTTTCAACCCACGCCGTATCTTATGTACGGCAAATGGCGAGCGTGTACCTGCTTGCGTGCAGGATACAACTCGAAGCGCGTCCCGAACTGTGCGAGGGATTCGAATCATTTGCACGTCAGTGCGCGCATCCCCCACGGTCGAGGAGGCACATTTTGCAGCACCGTGGCTGGCTCTTGAGTGGCGCCAGGCTGGGGCGTGCCGTGCTGCACACGCGCTTGCTGTGCTTTCGTCTTCGCTTGGTGACGGCTCGCCACGCTCGCCGACAAATCGTAAGGCGGCCACGTGCACGCGACGGCCACGCGACGAATCTTCAGCCCCCGAAAGACGTAGAAGCAAGAAAGTTAACTGCTCTCCACCACCGGGCGGTTCTGTGCGTTTAAGCAACGCTCTTCTCATCGTCCCGCTCGCCTTCTTGTGCGGTCGCCAGCAGCTTTCGATATCGGCGTACTTCTGTCTTTCTACCGTTGAGTACGCGACGCGCACATCAGATGGCACAATATATTATCAGCGCGCCCGGCGTGAAGTCGGCGTCGCCTAGGAGGAGCGGGATGGTACTCCACGTCTTCGCGCTTCGTATTCGACCACCAGCAGTTTTCAGTGCCCGCATTATTCTGAGCTTCTACCGTTGATGGTTCCCACAGCATGCTAGCTGCATCCTGTACAGTAGTGTCGACTACAGTGTCAGCACAGCGGTTGCCGACTTTGACTTTCGTACCTTGGATGCTCGCGCAGTCGCCAGCCTGAGGAAGTTTCGTACGTCCCGGCGCACCTCGTCCTGTGCGCTCTATGGTCTTGTGAAGCGGCTGTAAATCCCCTGTACATCAATGTCCGCGCACATTGGCGCGCGAGGCTCTGGGATGCGCGGGGAACTCGTATTGCGACCTACTAAAGTTGAGAGGGCCCCTGTATTATGATCAGTGTACTATTCTCAGTCTGCGTATCGTAATAGTCAATACTGTGTTAGAAAACCCTGGGCATGGCGAAGAGGTCTCCCTCGTGCCAGTCGAAGCCGAGCAAATCTCAGGACGACCCGCGGGAGGCGGACCCTGAATCGCCATCGCTTCTCGCCGAGCGACTGCCTTTCTTTTTTTTTCCGCGTCATGCCACGCACGGCACAGCCGTCCAACACCGACGGTCGCTCGTCTGGGTCCTCGCCAACGGCCTTCACGCGAATTGAGCGCCAAGCGCACGCCTTTACGAGGCAGTTTCAAGCGTCTATCTGCTTAAAATGTCATCTGGACTGGATGCTCGAGGTCGATCGTCTCAAACGCCTCGGAATGGACAACGACGCCCTATACCACCTCCGTTCTACATGCCCTGACTTCTGTGTCGCGCTCATGCGCTTCCTTACGGCCCATCGTCCTGTCACAGTTGAAAATCGAATCGCGCTTTCGAACGCACTCTGTCGGACCCGCTGCCGCCGCTGCTCGGCTACGAGCAATCCAGCACGCTCATCTTCACCGCAGCTGTTTGACACGGTGTTCAACTACTGGTGCAATTTTGCGGCAGCCGCTTTGTACGCAGGTACTGGCGATGCCTCGCGTCGCAGAGCTTTTGGCAGCAAGGGCGGCCTGTGGCCGAGCACGCCGGAGCAGCTCCTGCCTTTAGGAGTCGCTGCCACTGTCGACTCTCTCGTCTCGGCGATGGACGTCTTTCCGAACGTCCTGCTCGTTCTCGCGATGGTGTTGCGCCAATACCGGAGCCTTGTCTTCCAAGAGATCATGCTTCAGCATCACCGCCAGAAGCTTGTACATGGCACCATTGTCTCTCTTCGACGCGCGTACGAGGACGTCATTCCACAACTTAACCGACACCGTCTTACCGTCAGCGGTACGAAATATTCGGACGCAAAAGGCTACGATAAGGCGGTCGTAGGGCTGTTGCAACCGTACGAGCCGTACGTCAGGATTCTGGACGCTGTTGTGAACGGTATCGATGGTCGCGGCCCGGACCTTGAGTCCTTCGTCATTTCGCACGAGGTCGACCTCTACCGGGCCATCGTGAAGCTTCTCGGCTGCTTTCACGACGCGTTTACTTGGTTCCGTTGCCTGCCGGACATTGCTATTTCAATGTACGTGAATCTCGACGCGGAGGATCGTCTTGACCCGCCAGAGTTCATTCGTACTCGGGTGCGGCAATTCGCAGACGTTTACGATGACCCCTATCTGGCCCTCCTCAGTCTTCTTCCCGCGCTCTCGAAGCGCCGTCACTGTTATGGCCCGCGTTGTGGCAAGCACGTGCACGAGACCGGAACGAAGAAACCGTTTTCCTGGTGCGCGCAGTGCAAGATGGTCCAGTATTGCTCGAAGGAATGCCAACGAGACGACTGGAAGTACTCTCAGTACTCGCACCGGGAAATGTGCGAGCTCCTCTGTTCCTTGTTCTCGTTTGCGAACCTCCAAATGGACGGCAAAACGTTTTCCGAAATGTGCCGTGCGCACAACTTCTCCGTTGACAGCGCCGATCGATTGACGGAATGGATATCGGGATCGTACGAGCCTCGTACTATGCCTGCGTTCTACCAGGAGATACTCACGGGTTCAATCGGTGCGTTGTTATAAAATAACACCGGGAACAGGCGCGACTGGGTCTAACCTCCGCGCTGGCAGGCCAACGCAGGCTCCCTCAATCCGTCTGGGAATGCCGGGATTTTGACGACTTCATATATATCGTCGAGCAGGCGGCTGGGACGAAGGCAGTACCTGGCGCTTATATCGTAGCTGATGAAGGCATGTCCGTCGAAGAGTCTCGTGAGACCGAACGCATATTAAAGAGGATGCACGACATCTCGCAATCGCCAAACTTCGTGCCTGGCGACTTCTCGTGGCGGTACGCTCTTCCCTGGATCTCTGTGCCTGCTCGGCTTACACGACATAGAACCGATGAATTGCTCGATGAACTATTCCCCATGCGAAGAGTTGACTTGCTGCGTGTTCTACCGATGCACGACGACGGCGATGAAGCACCCTCGCAGTATTCCTTTGAGGACTCGCGTCGTATCCGAGTGCTAGTTTAACGATAGGTTGCGGCGTACAGCGTTCACTAGTTTAGTGTAGGCTCCGCTTACCTTACAACAGCTTATTATTTCGTTATTCCCGGTTCGCCTTGCGGCTAAACACTGCATGATCTTGGTTGTCTCTCGAGTATGGCGTCATGCGTATCCACCTGATGGAGGAACTGTCATTTTCCGTAGCTCTCTGGTGGCACGAGAGAACGAGTTCACTCGCACTACGCAAATCCCTTCCATCCCTTGCGCCATCCGAAACCGCCTGGTTGTTTCTTTGACACATGCCCTGACGATAATCTCTTTGTCGTCGGTCGTCACAGACGTCGCACACTAGAGCGGAGCGTCTTGTCGTTGCGGCTATAGCACGGACGTGTCAAGGGTCTGATTACCGCACAGTTCTCTTCGTGGATCGCGGTGAAGTATTTGCCCGTACGCCTGGTATGGGACCAAGGTCTCACCTCCTAGTATGGCACGAGTCTGTACACTGCAAGACGGGGTGCACTTCCGAGCTCCGGGGCTCACTGCGGGGCTCGTGTACGTCGCTTTACATGCTGAAGTCAAAGTCTCTAGACGACTGTGGCTTCTAGGCCTTGAACAGGAATGCTCCTACCAGTCATCCACTCATGCGCCTTCGTATCAGACGCGTCTCCGAGCTGCATTTGGGCTCACATGTACGAATAGCATATGTTACCGCTGCCCGTGGACGTGTGGAATTGGTCATAACTGTGCGCCATCCTGCGCCGCGCTCCTGTCCCCTGTCCGGGATCAGCGCAGATTCTTGAGCCACACAAGCACCTCCCTGGTGTCATCAAGCGCCACAAGAAACTCGAGCCCGCTCATCTGGTGCTGGTCCATGTCTCGCTGGTCACGCAGCTCGGGACGTTTTGTCGTGAGACCCAGAGGAAACGGGCCGGGGTCGCAAGTGCGGACCTGGTGACATTTTACGGTATGTTAATTCTCGCAGGAGATCTCCGAGGCATACTATAACCGTAACGAACTAGAAGCAGCCGGCATGACCGCCAGCCTGACGCACGTCGCCGACGCCAGTTTGGGCTTCTGGCCAACCCTGTGGACCTCGAGCACGAGGTTATTTATGACGCAGAGGGCGGTGTGGGCCATCTGCTCGCACCTCTCCCTGTGTCTCCGGGCTCTCAGCGATCCAGTGGGCCCTGTACGACTTTGTAAATTGGCGTCCTCAGCTCATGGTTTCTGATCGACTGACAGCGCAGGTTTCCGAGCATGGCAACAAACGCAACAAATGGTAGTCCTCGAGCTCGTACAACAGGAACATAGTTATACGGTACTGTCCTCCAGAAGGCGAGCGTTATTACGAAGACTACGCGGGCGCAATGCGGTAGGCGCAAGTCCCATCAATTCATGTCATTCCCAGTTCGGGAAAGGCGCCAGCCTCTTTCGTAGAATGACAGCCGTCTGCACATGCACAGGAGAACAGCGCACATCTCAGGTCGATTAGACTACTTTAACGCGAAGGTATAACCACCCTAGTGACGCCTAACTCCTTGGAATCGCTCTTCTCACGACCCTCCTTCTCACGATGGATGCCAACACGTTGCCCGACGCCGCCGCAACACTCACAGTCAAGCCACTGCGCATCAAAAAACGTCCCAGTACTCTCCAGGTCCCTCCGCTGGAGAGCGCGTTCAGCAACTCGCCCTCTGACGACGAGTTTCCTTTCACGCCCGATTCGTTACCGTCCAACTCGGATGAACTCAACAGATGGAGCACGGCGAGCGAGGCGAGTTTCGGCACGTTTGATCGACCTTCGTCGCTGTACACAGCCTCTCAGTACAAAGGCCCAGGATCGAGTAGTGGCTACCGTCCGAGCAGTGCGGCATCGACCTCAGTCGATTTTCCAGCGCTGCCCGACGCGCGCGTCTGTTCACATGGCCACCTCCACCTCTCGTATGGGCCTCGCCGTGAGCACGGCCAGCACGCACTGCGAGGACACCGTTCCCACGCCCAGATAGCGGCTGAGATACGATTAGAGACGGTGAGTCGTCGCCGGGGCGCCTTGTTCCACCTGACCTGACGAATTTCCGCCGTTGTCTGGACTCTCGCCCTCTGATATGATATCCTGGATCGACATTGCATGTCGATCGCCGTATCCACTTCGCGCCTTTGACGTTCTCATTGGGTCGACACCTGTTGGAAATTGCGGGACAACGTGAGGCTTCGCACAGACCAGCAACGGCGAGACGGTGCAGCGGGCTCGAGTCCAGGCGGCGCACCTCAGCCGTAGATCTCTGCCTTCTCTTCAGCAGGGCTATCGCCAGCGTTCGGCCAGCGTCAATCTTGCCGTTCCGCCTGTGCCGTCTTTGCCGTCGTCTGTGCGCCCTTCATCTGCACGCTCGTCATCTGCCACATCGCCCTTCGCGTCGAGATGGAAACCCCTACCTGCTGCACCTAGTTCCTCGCTGGCAGGGCTGCCAGTACGGGAAAACGGCTCTGGGAGCCCGTGCCGGCTGGATGATCACCAGGTTGCACTTTTACGTGTCGACGAGCGCGCACGGCAGACTAGCGGCGCGCTCCAGACAGGGTCTCCATCGCCGGCCAGGAGGCTGCACGAGCGCGCAACGTCTGTCGACGTGGTTCCCAGGCATCGCGATATGCTGCAGGGCACACTGGCTGGCGCACGGTCTGCGAGTTTCAGCGACCTTTCCCGCATTCCTGACCAGCACACATACCCCAGTCTATCAGCACTTTCGCTATCCGTCATGGGACCCCCAGAGGACTCAGTCAAGGTGAAGCTGCGACTTGTCTCCACGGACGAGCTTTTCGCGTTTCGAGTGCGCGCCATGGTAGGAAGCGTACGAGATTTGCGGCGGGCTCTGCTGCTGCGCAACGCGGTGAGCCGCCAAGCCGTTGGAGCGCTACACTTTCGCACCGTTCTGTCTCAAGTCAGCGATGCTGGCGAATCGGGCAAATGGAAGAGAGTGCGAGACCAAGGTGGCGCAGTGGATTGGGACGGTGTCATTCCGGACGACACGCTACTCCGTACATGCCTCTGTGCCGCGCTCAAACGCAGCGAGGTGCTACGACTGGAAGCGTTCTGAGCTCATACAGCACCTGAATACGGCTGTGTGTTTTCCCGCTCTCCTCCGCCTACTCGTTATTCACGGCGTCTGGTTTGATAATGATCGGCTGACCCTTTGGAAATATGAACTGGGTTTCAGTTCAGGGTATCTGATTTCATATCGACGATGTCGACCTGATATAAAGAGGTCTCACGCCTTTGATGTCCGTTATACGTTATCCCATCGCTTTATTACTACTCAGAATTTCTCCCTTCGCCTGCGTGCGCCGTTATCGCGCGTTGTTCCTTCTCAGTTCCCGGCTTGCATGTGAGTCATCGCTCGTACTGGTGCCCCATCCTTTTACCCTGACTGAACGGTTCTTCACCCTCTCTCACCGCCGATTCACACAGCCGTTGCATGGAGAACTCAGCTTCGCTGTCGGGACGTCTTCTTTGGGACGCGAGACCCTCTTCTGTCCAGCGGCGTACGAGGTAGTTCCAGGGGCATGCTGGGCGCAGTGCACAAGCACTGGGCATTTACGCCGCTCCGCTCGTTCTATGGTCGAATTATGCACCAGCCAACATCTTCCCGAGTTTCAGCCACCGTATGCTCTGTCTCGCTGTATTTCCTGCATGTCGTGCCAGGATAACACGTCAAATACTTCTGAGCAGCTGTCATTGCCCGAACATTTCAAGCTCGTACTTCCAACCGGGTATTTCACGGAGCACACATCCGTTGTTTTTGCCTACAGATCCGTGGGCTTCATCGACGTCATTGCAGTCCAGACCACTGCAACAAATTGCTGAATTGTCCTCCGGGCGTGTCTGTACAAGACGGCTTTGCAAAACTGTCGACGTCCTGACCTACGTAATGGTTGAATACACGAAAAGTCGGGTACATTGTTTTCGCGCTTCCCGCGTCTCACAACTGAAATCCGGTCATTGTGAATGCCGTGTGCCAGGGAGGCGAGCGGACACATTGTGGCGAGTGCTTCGGGCGCCCTGAGAGTGGAGGAAGCATTGCTGAAGACGTCGGCTCCTCATGGTGTAGACGTCACGAAGAACACGTTCAGAGTTCTGTAGGACCCCGAAGAACAAAACACGGACTTCTGCTATGTTCGTAGACCCTGGGAGGCAGAGACTCGACCTGAGTAGTAGATCGAGGCTTGAAATCCGTAGGCCCTGTGGCTATGAATCGGCGACCTAGATAGGCCTAGACTGGCTCAGCACGCGCATTCGTCAATGCGCCTGTAAGGCGCAAAGGTCATCGTGCTCACATTCGTCGTTCGTTTTTTTTCCAAACTCATTGTAATCGCTACTGGGTTCAGGCAGAGGACTTTCAATTGGATTTTGGAGAACAATGCTCCCACCGAGGACAGGTGAAGTTCGACGGCTACAGAACGTCTAAAAGGCTGGGCGCAAATCCTGTTTTCCAGCACGTCGGCGGATCAGATCTCATTGTCCCTCGCCGCCAGCACTGCTGGATGTGTAGAGTCTATAGCGAGCTCGTGCATCCGACATGCTAGAACTCACTGGATGCGGCAACGAAGCGCGAACATCACGGTTGGCGGGGGTTGTCCACTTCAATCTACCCTGAAGCAGCACCGGGCCGACTCCCCTCCTACCTTGTTCTGGTTTGCAGCTGCCCGAAAGAGTAAAAAGAAGAAAGGTTCAGCCATCAGTTGCCGCTGCCGCCTCGTATTTGCCAAGTTTCTCGTCCTCCGGAGGACGAGGAGGCAGCAGTGTGTGGTATGTAGTCCGGTCCGTAGACGCCAACCCGCGGGAGACCCCTGGCAGCGGCGGCTGTGGGGTTTTACGCCTTCAGCGTGGGATACCCCACACGTCGTGCCTTGGAAGCGTTCAACACGCATTCTGGAGCGAGCAATCCGACCATGAGGCTCCTTCCGCGAAGAGGGGAGGGTATGACGTTGGGAAGTGCCCTTCCAGCCCGCTCGCACGTACATTGCAGCGTCAGCTCACCGCTGTCGGCGGACGTCTCTGCGCTGCACATCGGGATCCGCGTTACGGCTACGCTCCCGCATAAGTTATGCAATGGCGACACAAGCGAGTCTGCTGCCGCGTTGTCTTCCAGGGAGGAGCGGTGGGAGAAGCGCGAAGGAGGCTGCCCAAGTGCCCGAGCAGCCCACCCGTGTTTGGCATGCCGGACGCTCTCGCGCTCTCTCACGTCGCCGTCGACGTCTCCGACCTGCTCCCACTCGTGGGCGCTGTAGACGCGATACATACCCGTGAGAACATTCCATGAGCGCTGAAGGAGTGAAATGCCAGGGCGTGGCGAGTGTGTTTTCTGATCCCTGCGATCTCTGTGCCAACAAATGCCTCCGCGGCCCGGCTTCGCGGACAACCGATTTCGGCCGAGGATTACGCGGCGGAAAACAAATTCGCGCGTGGCCAGCCCAGCCGCGGAACGACAGCGCTGTGTCGCGCAGCAACCAGCAAACCCGGGGGCACGCGCGCATATGCTGACAAAAAGGGGGAAAGAGAGGATAGCAACGGCGCGCGCTCACGAGGACAAGCACCCACTTCCTGTCAGACGTTCGAGAACGCACGCGCAGGACTGAAAGCGAAGCGGCGCGACGTCAGCGCGCGGAAGGATTTTGTTTTTGGTTTCCACTGGGGTGAGAAAGCGTGTAGGTACATGAGGTGGTATGGTGGGGGTGAGATGACATGAAGAAGCGCGTGTGCAACGCATCCGATCCGAGCATTGGAGAACATACATGCAGCAAAGTCAAGTCAAGTCGGCCGCCAAAGATGACGGGGGCGGGCGCCGGCGAGCGAAGGTTTCGAAAGCAGCAAGAAAGCACGACAGTGGTTGTTGTGTTCAGCGGGGGGGTGGTCGCGGCGGCGTCGCGGGGAAAGCGCTCCTGGCAGGTATGTACGAGAGTCCCAGTGTCCAAACGTGCGGCATAAAGATAGGAGAGGTAGATAGTGGAAGGGAGGAAAAAAGAACGGGTGCGGGGAATGGGGAGCGCGGCGGGTGAAGGCGCCTCCACACGCACGGCGAGTGACCGCCGCACGGAGAAACCCTAGACCTATTGTTGTTGACGAATACGCTGCGAATGCGATGAGGCATCAGTCGAGAGACAAAGGAAGAATATGAAAGTGAGTACGCACCCGCGATACCCCAGTGCCCGCGGAAATAACATAGAAGCAGTCCATCCGAAATTTTTTGACATGGTAAGCATAATGCGGAGAGGAGGGGTGGGGTTGCGAGCCCGATGAAAGGCAAAGCAGAAAAGAGTCATAGAAAGTGAAAAGGTTGTGGGGCGCACAGACGCCGTCCGAAGGTGGAAGCAGCGCGCGCGCCCCTATTCTCCGCCAGGTTTGCACTCGCCGTGCGTTATAGAAAATGCCCTCTGCGCTGGGCATTTTAAATCGAGATCCAAGGTCCGAATCCAAAAACCGAAAAACCCGAAGAGCGTGAGCGTGAGTGTGAGTGTATGTGCGATGCAGTCGATCCACCATGAATAGGATGAGGGGGAAGGAATGGTGAACACTGGTCCAAAAAAGAAAAACACCAGAAAACACAACAGATATGCACGGCGAGTCTATGTGAATTGGAAAGACGAGAAAAAAAAGGTTTGGCAATGGGCGGCTGCAAGCGCGATGCTCCCCGTGACGCGACAACGAGCGAATGAGACATGCTCAGAAGCTGTTGTGGTCAGGATGAGGGTCGCGCTGCGGCTGCCCGCCGAGACGCTCGCGCGAAGACCATGGGCTTTCGTACGACAGCGTCGCGGAGGCGGAGTGCGCAGACTGTGGGCCGGTGCTCGACTGAGCGCCGGGCGTCGAGTAGCCCGGCGTGCTCATGTACGAAGGGGTCAGCGGAACGGGGACGGGCGCGTGGCCGTATATGTCCCCGTGTCCGTTGTGGTGTTGGTTGTGGTAGTGCGGCGGAGGGCGGTACGTCGTGTCGTACGGCAGACGGATCGACTGCGGCATCGGCGCGTCGTGCGGCGGGCCCATCGTGCGCGCTGGGACGGCCGTGTGGATCGAGGGCAGCTCGACGCGCTGCGGCTGCTGGTACGACGCCGGGTCGGCGGCCATTGGGTACAGCTGCGCGGTCGGGCTCGGCGTCGTACCGACCGAGTGGATGGGCGGCGAGGGGCGCCCCTGCGGCGCGCGCGGCCAGGTAGACGTCGAGGGTGAGTGCGAGGTCGACGCGGGTCCAGAGCCCGAATGGGAAGAGGCCGCGGACGACGGGACGTGCTCGCCCGGCGCATGGGCCGAGTAGCTGTCGCTCCCCTGCGGATGGAACGGCGTGGAGAGCAGCTGCAGGGGACCCTTTCTGCTGTTTGTGGCCGACGTGGGGCTCGCGGACGACGATTGTACTGCGCAGATCATTCAGGATTATTATCCGGAGGCAATAGATGGAGTGCATTAAGTAGCGTACCTGACGAATGGTGCGCCGAGAGTGGATATGAGCCCGCTGGTGACGCGGTGCGCAGGGGAAAATGCACAGGCGCAGGGTCCTGGTGAGACGAGGAGGGACGGCCGTTGTCTGACCAGTGGCGGTCGTTGGAGAAGTAGTTGCCCTGATGAGATTGGGGGTAATGAGCGTGTACGGGGTGTGCGGACAGCGGAGACGCGCTCGACGACGTGTAGGATACAGCAGAGTGGGGTCCAGGCGGGACATTTGCGACAGGATACAGAGGAGGCGGCGGCTGGCGCGACGAGCTGGCGAGAGGATTGCGTGAATGGCCGTTTGGTACATTGTGGGCGTGGGACATGAGCGGGTAGTAGGGCTGGGTGTGAGTGGGAAGGATGTGTGTCGGATGCTGAAGTGTGTGATTCGTGCCGGGTGCGTCTGCAGTGGGGTGAGCGAGAGCCAACACTCGTGGAAGATTGGAGACTGACCCTGGTTGTCGCTCTCGTCGACGTGCGAGTCGTCGTCGTCGAGGTCGCCGCCACCGTGCATGCCGTCTCCGCCGCCACCGGGGCCGACGGAGCCCACGCGATGTTCTCCGCGTCCGCGCTTCCTGCGCGAGTTGTTGGGACGGCGGCGGTAGACGTAGTCGGGGTACTTGGAGTTGAAGTTGTCCTTCAACCGCTTGGCCAGGTCCAAGTACTCCTGCTTCTCGTGCTGCAAGACTGGTCAAAAGACGATAGTCTAGTGGTCAAGACACGCACGATGGCCATCGAGTTCCACTCGCGAGACAGAATTTTGCATATTTCGCCGGTGCGCAGGAGCTGGTTCTGCGCCGAAACCTGCGGGCGCCGCTTGCGGGCGAATATCATGAACGCGTTCATGGGACGCTTGGGGGTGCCGTCGGCGTTGAGCGTCTGGGCCATGAGCGTGACGTTGCGCTGCTCGTCGTCGTCGAGCCCGACGGGGACAGGGGCGGGCGCGGCGACGGCGGGACCACTGGCAGCAGCCGCGGCGGCGCCTGGAGCGTCTAGAAAGTTGAACATGAGCGAGGCGAGCATAGGGGCACAGAAAATTTCACACACCGACGCTGTGATCTTGGCTGTGGACTCTTTGCATGTCGTGGGTGGGCGGATCGAGCGTCCGCCCATCTGAGCTCATTACAAGAGGCGTATTGCTCCCGACTCCCACTCTTCCGAGGCGGACACCTCGCGCGGCTTCAAACCCGCGGGACCCCAAATCACGGGTCTCCCAGGGACTCGAAAGTCCCTTCTAGTGCACGGGCCTTCTCATCTCTCACTCGAAATCAGGCAGTGATTTTCACCCCTCTGCATCGCCCACTGACCACCACCCTCTCTCACCATGATTGCCGAATCTCTCTCTCACCCCCCCAGTACGTCAGTGACTCGCTAAATTACACACGCCTCGAAACGTCCATTTCTCACTTCGCAGAAGCAAGGCTGACGAGGCACGAACAAAGGAACAAGAATCTCTCCCCTCCCCCTCGACCGTCGGCGTGGCGATGCCTCGGCGCTCGAGTCTTCCTTTCTCGTCCCCTCCCTCATCTCATCTCTCCCACCCCGCGTACACTCCCTCCACCGGCTACGGTACCACGGGAGCTGCGCACGGGAAAGCGGGTGCGCACACGCCTCCGTTCCCGCTCTCTCATCCCGTGAAGCAGAGCCAGACCCGAGCCCCGGCGCCCATCACTCGGGCCGCATGAACTCCTTACGTAATCCATCGCGAACACGTTGCGGTTGCCCTCGATCAAATCTCAACGCGGGCGTGCGTAATCAAAAGAGGCTGTTCCGCGTCTCCGTCCCTGCTGGATACATATAAAAAGCTAAAGCTAAAGGAAATGAAAAAGACGTCGAGGGTGGTGTGTAGAAAGTGCGGCCCCGCCGCGCACCTGGTCCCCAACCAAGAGATAAACGGCCGAATGCACTTTGCCCCTTTCGGCCGATGTCGCCAGCGTAAGCGTAAACCCTCGCGGTTTTGGGGAGAATGCGATGCGATGCCTTTGTGAGCACGTACGTACGTGCGTACGCGTTTCACGATTCGTCGCCACGCGGTGGCACGAACAAAGCCTTTTCGTGAACCGTTTCATCTGCTGATCCGTCCCGGAGTAGACCCCCAGCGAGCACCGGGCGCGCGAGTCCGCAGTCAGAGTCGAGCGAGAATCCTCAGGACCAGGGCGCAGACAGGGCACACGTTCCAGTAGAACTTCCTCCAGCGAGTTAACGTTGCCACCGCGCGCGCCTGAGAGTCCATCAGGCCTTGTCCGGACCACCCACATGCACGCCAGATGCCAGATGCCAAAAAATGTTGGGATGAGATTGCATGCATCGGGGGTCCTGTCAGCCTCCTGCCAACAACGCTTTCGCAGATCCCGCGATGCCTCGCCACTCGGCGCCGCACCGGCGAAGGGCTCCAAATCCAAACCACATCCAGACTGGTTAGTGACAAAGCGCAACCCCCACAGACCCAGCATGCCGATGGACACACAGACAGACAGACAGAGGAAGTTGGAAACCTGCCGCGGATGGGAGCTGATGACGGGTAGCATGACACGCATGAGCCAGCGAACAGCGAACGAGCCATCCCTGGGAAGCCACGGCACCCAGACATGTACAGCAGACGCCCGCCACAGCATACATTTCTCAAGAGAACATCCGCCGTTTAACTTAAGAGTGGACGACAGGCAGACGCGCCGCGGAATCAACTGGCCGGAGGTGCGTCGCCCAATAGCGAGTATCCCGTTTGGAACTCAATACAGAGCGGCGGGTGATCGACGGTGGCGGTGAAGAACTCCTTAGCACCCAATTCAAGCCCGCGCGCCAGACAAGCATGAGAATTGAATGCGCCAGAAAAGGGGCTAGGATATAGAGCCCGCGACAACCCATCCCCCGAGGAACGTCCGAGAAACATGCGTAGTCGAAGAGCAGAGAGCGGCGGAGACGATGGAGAACGCAGGAGCCAGTACACACGGGACGAGGAGACAGGTTCCAGCATAACGGGGTCCCACCCCGAGCGCGCAAGCAGATGTTATCGCCAAGGTTTCACCGCGCCAGACGCTGCCGTGCTCAAGGCTGCAGTAAGCAAGCAGCCCGTACCGAGCGTTCGCGGTTCGGGAATCGGTACAGCGCGCCGAATGGAACGTCCGTTGTTCTGGAGGCGAATAAACAGCCAGCGGTTGAACGCCATCAGTGCAAGTGGCTGCGTTGCCAACCTAACTAAGTCAGGGCGGGGTGAGTGAATTGGGGCTAAGTTAGCTAGCAAAAGGCGTAGATAGGCGTACTGAATGCGCGCCGCTGTGGCACACACAGGCGAATCTCGATGCGCGCGGACATCTCCGCGAGAGCTTAACCCATGATGGATCAGCGAACGCGGGGGAGACGACATCGGGACGCTGCCTACGACGTCTACAGCGAGCTCGCAGCTCCAGCATATCTGTGAAGTCGTGAGCTCTGAGCCCCCCCTGGCAGTGGCAGGAAGCGTCGCAGACGCCTGATGACTCGCCTACATCACCCGCGCAGTCTGGGGGCGCCGTTGCAGTTGCTTTGTCATCCTGCAAACCCGACGGGCGCGAGAGACGGCGCTCGTTGCGGGCGACGACGAGGAGAGAGAGAGCGTTGTGCGTGCTGTGAGTAGGAAGAGGGAAAGAGCAGTCTGTTGACACGTGTTAACCTGACCTCCTGCCCTGGTTTTCATTTCGCACTGGGCCGCCATTCGCCAATCAAGAATTCCAGAACGGTGGGTACGCATCAACCTCAGCCCTCAGTCTGCCGTACACAGTAACTTGCATCGATGGAGGGAGCTCACTTTATATAGGGGATAATACCTCCCACCTTTTTGGCTTCAGTCTCGGCTCATCGTTCAGTCTCTCGAGCTCTCACGCCAACTCATTGCTAGCACCCGACTCCACATGTCCTCGAATTCTTGCGACTGGGAACGTCCACCCAATGTCCTCATTGGCTCTGTAAATACCCACCTAAGCGGCTCATGTTTCATCCTCAACACGTCTCAGCCCGCCCTGCCTCCTGGTAGTAAAACGCAATCGCGTCGGATCGTCCCTGGACCCACGCGCATCAGATTCGCTCTTACGCAACAGCACTGGGATCAGCGGCACGTGGCTTCCCGGAGCGCGTCATGCCGCGGAGTTTCGGCGAAGAAGTAGATACTAGAGACTTGCGGCGCGGGCTCGCGGAGGAGAACAGCGACCAGCGCAGCCAATACGCGAAGTTGGAGACTGCCTAAGCGATTGGTCGGATACGAGAGGACGCTCCCATTGGGAGAAAATAGCATAAATCCGGGTCGTTCCGAGCAAACATGCCTGCTCAGGGCCTGTCAGAAGCGTCAGAAGCACGCACGGTAAACGACTCCTGAGTATTCCTGCGACATAGGAAAAACGGACGATCTGTAGCATACACATTCAGTTGCCAAAACAAAATGGAAAAGAAGAACCTCCAACGAACCAAAAACCCCAACCCCCAACCCAAGGGAGGCGAACAACTTCCACTATTCAGTCCATTTTGAGGATGACCGGTTCAGGTGCACTCGTCGTAGTGTTACTAAACGTGACGCTGACCCGAGCATTCCCCCGACGACGTGGAAGTCAAATGAAAGGAAAACAAAAAAAATGCAACCCAAAAACCAAAGCCAAAAACAACCCGCCGCCGGGAAGCAAACAAGGCCCGGCCCCCGCCGCCACCCCAACCAAAGAAAAAAAAAAACAACCCGCAACCCGCAAACCCGAAAGAAAAGGCCAAGGGGGGTAAAATTTGGTGCCCAAACAAGGGCCCCCCCCAACCAACCCAAAAACCCAGTAGTGTACTGTACTTCAAGAAACGAGTCTCTCCCTCACTCCGCGCTGCGGAGAACGGTTCCACCATATCAATATCCTACAGTAAGATCTCTAAGTCAAGCCCGCCTGCGCGCCGCTCACAGCCCCAGAATGCCGATGCAGAGACGAAGAGAGAGATGGAGGACGACCTTCAGGTTGAGGCACCTGCGCGAGAACATGTGAGTGGAATGGATATGAAAGAAGATGAGGAAGGCTTACAGAGGCGCGATGACCCGGAGGATGCCAACGACGCAGATGCCGAGCTGGACGAGGAGGCCCTTGAGGCAGAGGTCGAGGCTGACGACGGCGGTGACGTTGACCGGGAGAGCGAACAGTCCGCCGACGCAGCCCTGAAGCGCCTAAAGGAAAGGAAGAACATGAGCCAAAAGCATCGCGGGGGAAAGTTGTGCGACGCACGATGATGATGTCGGCGCAGACGCGAGCAATGGCATGGATCTTGACCGTATCGTGGAGATCGACGACGAGGCCGATCTTGACCATTGCAGCGACGCAGGCGTTGACGAGGACGACAATCTGAGCGATGAGGGCGGAGCAGTCGTTACCGGCGCCGAGAGCACCTGCGCGAGCAACAACAGTCAGGACCGCGCGAATGAAAGGAACGACATGATGCAAATAGGCGACGTACGGATCTCGGCAATGAGAGGCGTGATCTTGACCTGCAGGTCGACGACGAGCGCGAGGAGAAGGTCGAGCTGGCTCTGGCCGGTCCCGCACGATGAGCAGCGCACCGCGATGTCCGTACCGGGCACAGCGAGCGGCATCGAGACGGCGAAGAGCACGAAGGCGAGGAGCGCGAAGAGGACGGCGAGGACGCGAGAGTGCTGCATTGCGAAAATGGGCGTGGGTGCTGAGGGAGCGTTGGGTGAAGTGAGCGTGGGGGTGTGGATGGATGTCCGAGTGCTGTGAGGGCGACTGGGCTGGAGAACTCCTCGACCAGGAGATGCTGTCTTTTATATGCGACGGCGACGTCTAGGACGGACGAGGGATGGTCATGCTGCGCTCATGCGCGTCAGCGCTGTTCAGAGTTGACGCAGCAACGTGTGGCTGAGCCCTTGGGATCGACATCCTGATAGATGTCATGCCATGCAATGACGCGCCGGCGTCCTTTCCGTATGTGGTCTCGTGCAAGCGTGCAGATTGAGTTGCCGTATCTGTAGGGTTGGTAAAATGCGCGCTACTGCCAGTCGACTCTCGGCACCGTGGACTCCGTGATGCGCAACAGTCTTCTGGTCGAAAGTCCTGAGCAGGACAGTGCCCGCCAAGGTCGTGAAAAGAAAGCAGAAGCACTTCGTCAAGGCAAGGTTGGCAGGTCTATATAACCACCTGCGCGTTATCGCGATCCAGATGATCCAGGCACACCATACGAGCGAAAGCTCTGGCAGCAGGCTGGAGTCTGGACGAACGGACATTTCGACGCGTGGCAAAGCACCGGCTGCAAGGAGTAGACCTGCAGAATGGATCGTAACAAGTGGATGACGTCGCGATTGGGCGTAAGCAGGTGGTCAAGTCAAAGAGGCTCGCAGCGTGAACCAACACATATCGGGTCGCGGACGGGCAAGATTCAGGCCATAGCGGTGTCAGTTGATGGACGCGTTGGTACAGGGTCAAAGGGAACTATGTGAAGTCTGCGAGGGTGAAACACCTTCTGATTATTGAGGAACGCCAGTCATCACACAGAACTTCCTCATAGTCGCCGTGAGCGGCAGTGACCAAGCAAGGTCAGGAAACGCGATGTAGAGCGCGAAAGCGTGGCGAGGCGAAGTAGAGTTGAAGTCCAGGCAAGATACGAACCTGCGCGCGTCCGCGGGGATTGTGACCAGGAACGCAAGATCGCTGAGTTGGAATCGCGACAACGCTCCCCGGTTTCCCAATGAGATAAGCAAGATTGATAACGCGTGAGTAGCGGTACAGCATTATACACAGTTTAGCCAAAAATTCAAGAATACTACACTAGTTCTGCACGACGAGCTTAGACTTCTGGTCTGGTCGCTGCGGCGGCCCACACTGCAGCCAATCCCAGTCTGCAAGCGACTCAGGGCGGAACCATCCATCGACCATGAGGCCCTTCACTCTGCTGTCGCTACTCCTTCCATACTGATGCGGCAGCACGACATCGTCTCCCTGCTCGATATCCTCGACGACGCTTTGATGCCCTAACATCCGCGCCGCCTCGCGGATTCCACTCAGGAACGCGCCATGCGTCGTCCCGCGGTCCGAGCCCGTCATCGTAGCCTCCCCGGCAAAGAAGAGCGTGTGATTCAATGGGCGGTAAAGAATCGGTACGTCGTCGGTTGCGGAGGTTCCGACTGGAAGGTAGGAATATGCGCCGCGGGCATATGGCTCGTCCGCCCAGCCCGCGATGCGCGAATCTGTAGGATCAGGAACGTTGGATCCGAACGCGTCGCGAAGAAGATGCATGAGATGCGCGACAATTTTGTCTTTGCTTTGCCTGAAGTCCTGGCGTAAGTCAAGGAGAAATGGGTTTAGTATGGGATGGCGTACTGCAAGATGGTCGTCGCTGAATCACCACCGACCATGAACGTCAATATGGCGCTGCCGTCCTCGCTATGCCGACCCTCGGAGGACGCGACGACGGCTATTGAGAAGACGGGCTCGAGCAGCCAGTCACGATCTGGTCGTACGGGACCGGGAAGAAAGCCAAAGGTGTACGTGTTGTCGGGCCAGAAGGGACGCGGAAACCGAAGCATTATGCGGTTAAGACTCGCCATCTCCACCTTCTCGATAGCGTCCGTCTTCCATTGCGGTAAAGATGGTTGGAATTGCAGGTCGCCTGACCGCAAGACCCTGTATAGCACCTGCTTCAGCGACAAGTGCGTATCATGTAAGGAACGTGTGCTCACCCAATGGACGGAGTGACCAAGAGTCGACGACCGCTCCATTTCTTGTTGTTCGCGTCGTAAACGTCTGTTCCATCTGAGCTCCACCGAATGCTCCGAGCGACAGTATTGTACTGGATGTCCAGCCCATCCGCGAGCGCACCAGGAACTTGACCGAAGCCGTCCGGGAAGACGCAGTCGCCTCCCTCGTTCGCTAGCGACCCGTGTTCCATGTTCATGAGGCTCATGTTGCCCAAAGGTGCTGCCCAGTCGCCTGGGATGTTGTGAATGAGAGTCTGAGCGCAGGGAAGGTAGAGCATAAGTCAGACGAACCACCGAAGATCACGTCTACGTGCCAACGAAGCATCCGCTTGTCGTCGTCTGCAAGGTCGAACGCGGGCGCGAGGTGTCGCATGCTGTCCAAGACCGGCATGTCTGGGTGTCCGTGGTATTTACGCCCCTCGACGTGCACGTCTACGCCGTACAGCAGCGCCTTGATGAGCGTATCTGAATGAAGGCGTTCGACAGGTGTCAACTGAAGGCTTATGAGTTCAGGTCGTGTGATCAGGATGAAAGTGAATGCAAACCTCCTCGTTTCCGTCGAAGACGCGGATATTCTCGCCGCCGATATAGCTACTATTCCCACCCACGAACTGCGTGCGAATGCCAGCCCAGTGCGCAACGGCGAGCATCGGATGATTCTGGTAATCGTGTATCCAGCCTGCGCCCTTCTCGATGCCCTTGAACGGTCCGCTGTGGTGCGTGTGCACGCGTCCGCCGGGGAGCGCGGTAGCCTCCAAGATCCGGATGGTGCAGTTCACCGTTTGCGCGTGTAGATAATGGGCTGCGGCGAGGCCGCTCATCCCAGCGCCTAAGATAAGGAAGTCCGCGGCCGCGTCACTATGGCGCCGGTCGTGAGTGCAGTCGTGCGGGACGTCGGGCACGGGCATGAACGGACGAAAGTTGAGTAGTCGCGGTCCCGCGAGTGTCGAGGATACGAGTGTGAGGAGGGGTAAGAGCGCGAACATGGGTGATAGATAGTGGCAGAGTCGCGTGCGCCAGTTCGCCGCGGTGGTCTGATATAAGAACGCCGCGGTAAACAATGACGGGACAGATGTCAGCACGTTCCCCGCACACAGCTTGGCGCGGGCGACATGCTCAGAGCACATATTTCTGGAATCGCCTTCGCGCCACGCTTTCGACTTCCCGATAAGCGTCGTGTAGCTGTTCCGCTGGTCGCCGTTCGTATCCTCCAAAACTGCCTGCGGGGAGTGGAAGATAGCCAAGATACGAAGCAAAACTCCAGGAACAGGCGAGAAACGGGCCGATACAACGAAGGCTAGTGCGCGTTATGACCGCTTACGCAGGGTTACGCAGGGAAAGTCCACAGGGGTGGCCCGAGCGCACAGCGCAAGCGTCGATGCTGCGACGTAGCATTCAGCCTCTTCGCGGCGCAAATGCATCAAGCAGGACCTGCGCCGGGGACAACGAAGACCGAGCCGATATGACGCCTCGTGGCAGAAGCCCGTCGCCAATGAGAAGGTTCATTATGAATTAGTCCCGCTCGTTGTCCGGGGTCTTCGTCTCTGCGGTGAAGGGCTAGGAGGCCAGGTATGACGTCGATACGATGTCTGGGTGCACGAAGAAGAGAGAATCCAAGGGAGAAATGCGGAGTTTGATGCGTTTCGCTTCTACTGAGCACGTCATCGTGAGTCTTTCGCTGCAGTGCTGTAGGCAATGCTGGGTCCCTGAAACACAGCGTGAAGTTGAACGGTGTGTATCATTTGGCAAGTGCTCTGTTCAGTGGTTCTATTTTCTTTTTTGGGGCCATGCTCTATGGAGCGCGGCGCTTAACCACCGCTACTTATGAGCAGCGGCCAATTTGAGCCAAAACCAATTAGTAGGCGCACACTATACGGTCGGAGCCAACGGCTTTACGGTTGGAGACACACTCTATATACGGTTGGAGGCAGGTGCAGTATGTGGTCCGAGACATATGCAGCTTGTGGTCCGAGACGACGGTTGGAGGCAGGTGCAGTATGTGGTCCGAGACATATGCAGCTTGTGGTCCGAGACGCATGCAGTATCATGCTGGATTGACCAGATAATTCTGAGGGCTATGTCATAGGTATCGAAATTCTGAAACGACAGATCTCTTCCCACTATCAAGCTCTAATTTTCGGAATAGTATACCCCTCGAAAATTCCTGATCCGGAGGCGGAATTGCGAGCGACATTTCGTTAACAAAGTGTTCAACAAAGTGTAATGGAAGCTATGGGATTAGGTGAGACTAGGGTTTTCCGAGGTGAGATACATTATGTAGGCATGGTATGCTAGGAAAGACTGTCATACATGTCCGTATTTGGGTTGTAGGACCTGATGAACATTGAATAGCCAAATGTCTCAGATCAATGGCCTACAAATGAATCAGACCACCTACAATGACCAATATACAGCTATATTTACAAGCAATGTTGAATTTTTTGTTCGTGCTAAAGCTAAAGGTCTACAAACACATCAGACAGCCTGCATCCAACACACTTAGTCAACAATGATGACT
>KV426015.1:27994-39732 GCA_001632375.1 Exidia glandulosa HHB12029
TGGGCTGCGGCGAGGCCGCTCATCCCAGCGCCTAAGATAAGGAAGTCCGCGGCCGCGTCACTATGGCGCCGGTCGTGAGTGCAGTCGTGCGGGACGTCGGGCACGGGCATGAACGGACGAAAGTTGAGTAGTCGCGGTCCCGCGAGTGTCGAGGATACGAGTGTGAGGAGGGGTAAGAGCGCGAACATGGGTGATAGATAGTGGCAGAGTCGCGTGCGCCAGTTCGCCGCGGTGGTCGCCTGATATAAGAACGCCGCGGTAAACAATGACGGGACAGATGTCAGCACGTTCCCCGCACACAGCTTGGCGCGTCAGGGCGACATGCTCAGAGCACATATTCCTGGAATCGCCTTCGCGCCACGCTTTCGACTTCCCGATAAGCGTCGTGTAGCTGTTCCGCTGCTCGCGGTTCGTGTACTCCAGGACTGCCTGCGGGGAGTGGAAGATAGCAAAGATACGAAGCCAAAGTCCAGGAACAGGCGAGAAACGGGCCGATACTAAGAAGGCTAGTGCGCGTTATGACCGCTTATGCAGGGTTACGCAGGGAAAGTCCAAGGGGTGGCCCGAGCGCACAGCGCAAGCGTCGATGCTGCGACGTAGCATTCAGCCTCTTCGCGGCGCAAATGCATAGCAGGACCTGCGCCGGGGACAACGAAGACCGAGCCGATATGACGCCTCGTGGCAGAAGCCCGTCGCCAATGAGAAGTTCGTTATGAATTAGTCCCGCTCGCTGTCCGGGGTCTTCGTCTCTGCGGTGAAGGGCTAGGAGGCCAGGCATGACGTCGATACGATGTCTGGGAGCACGAAGAAGAGAGAATCCAAGGGAGAGATGCGGAGTTTGATGCGTTTCGCTTCTACTGAGCACGTCATCGTGAGTCTTGCGCTGCAATGCTGTACAAGATGCTTTTCGGTGTGCTATAGGCAGCTGAGTCCCTCAACCATAGCGTGAAGTTGGACGATGTGTATCATTTGGCAGGTGCTCTATTCAGAGGACCTCTTTTCTTTCTCAAATTGTATACCATCCTCTACAACGTAATATGCGATGGATGGCTTACATGCGCAAGATCAGAGCATATCACGCTGCGACGAGTGCGTCGGAACCGAAGGGTCCCAGCGATCGTGGTGGGCAAGTCCAAGAGCTGCGCGTACAGCCATTCGCGACGACTCTTCATCTCCTTCTTCTTCTTTTGGAGGGCACTGTCCACTTCATTAGTCTATGATTAAATACCTCAGACAGTTGCGGGTTCTGAGTTGCTCTGAGCTGCTCTGCGACGCTGGATGCCCAGGTCACGGCCACTGAAAGTCGCGACGAATGGCGAACACTACAAGTCAGGCAGCTGTCAAGCTGAAATCATCTCTGTGATACCGCAAGACGGACTATCGTCGAGCGGCGAAGATCAGTCCAGTATGTGGAGGACAGAGCTAGGGCGTGCGAGGGACGTAGAACTCCACAAGGACAAGGCGCACTGCGTCCAGACAGCCTCGAAACTCGAACGGAGGCCGGATAATAGCAAGATCATCTTTGACCGTGGACAGTACTATAGAGTGGATATGGTCGTCGCGGCAGACAGCGTCCAAACTCCTGAGACCGACATGCCGCCGGCACGGAGTCCCTAGAGCGGAAGGATCGACGAGTGCGGATACCGGAAGCTGCTGGTGGCCCATGGAACAGCGAGCGAAGGAATCTCCACTCTTGCCCTCTCGCCATCGCCGAGGCTACGCTCGTATAAGCCATACGCAATGCCCGCCATCGCTGAGAGCGCGTTTACGCACACCGCGAATATCGCGAAGCCAGTCGCGTCTGCATTCCCGACGTTCGTCGTCGTCATCGCCGCGATGAGCGCCTTCCTTGCCGCCGTCGCCGTCGCCGCCGTCGCGACTGTCATTTTCAGAAGGCTCTACCGCGCAGTGGGCAGCCGTGCCTGCGCTTCCAGCGTCGACGCAGAGGCTCAGCCTCTGCTCGCTGCCGCTGTGATACATGAATACGGCGCGGTGTCATACGTCTCGCCAGACCTCATCGGCGCGCAATCCTACGGCTCGCAAGGCCGCGCAGAGTTCGTGCAGACACAGGCGTACCTTACTGACTGACACCTGCCAGATATGCGGAACGCTCTGCGTGCGAGTGCCCATTCTGCCTCTCGCGGCAGAGCCTCGCCGACTGGGAGCCATGTTATCCGCTCCCCGACAAATACATCGAGGAGTGATGACGCCGCCGCTTTCCTTTTCTTGGTAACGTCACTGCCTACTTCTGCACGTCGCTGACAGCGCGCAGGTTTCCCAGTTTCAGTTTCGGTCGAATGGAGTAGAGCCAGACGTACGTAGTACGCACATAATCATCGCTCGTCGGCCTCGTTGCCGAACGTCTAAGTGCTCTTCGCGAGCCCGAGCATCGTGCCTCGGCGCACAGCCAGTGCTGCCTTGAGTGCACCGTATATACTTAGGATAGTAACATAGTCTCTTTGAGACACAAAACGTCTGCGTGAGCGTTAGACGCGAGTAAGCTCTGAGCAAGACAGAAATACGGACCGCGGAGGAGCGACAGCATGGGTGTCGTGTATTGCGTGTATGAAGGCCTTTCGACGCTGGCTACTGTCCTGAGCGTGTAGTCGTTGCGGTTGCCCAACTTGGACATTCATCTTATATTCTTGTGGCGTCATTAGCATGGGTACCTACTCTGCTAAAGCACGAGAAGTTGAAGCTGCTGCGTACGAGATAGGCCTCCAGGCCACGGTGCCACATCGAGCTCTCGCGCGAAACCACAGGTAAAGTACTGCAGGCCTCGTAGTCCTGGACCGCACTGCTGCAGAAATCGAGCTGTCGACAAGTCCGGGTCAAGTCGATGTGGGGTCGAGTCGTCGAATCAGGACGGAAAGCATCACATCGCCCGTGAAAGCATGACCCTTGGGTTGCAGAGCAGATGTATTGCGGCGAGTATAGCTCACGGCCAGCGGTTCAAGTTGCAACATAGTAAAAGTAAGCTTGATGGTGGTGGCAGGAAGGAAAAACGAAATCGGCTTTCTGCGGGCGCTTAGAGTTGACTCTGTCATGTTCCACTTCGAATACGGGCGTTATATAGTTTGCAGTAACAGGTCTCCCATTAGACTGCGAGGGATGTGTCGTCAGGAATGAGCGTGTGTGTAGATGCCAAATGTGTGAGCAGTGCCCATGATGAAGCACGCGTTACGACCAGGTATCATGCGGAGCGACCAGGCAGTACGACCTTCAACATGTAAGGACCACTACGCCATTCTCCGTTGTCCTCCTGACTAGAACGGGAAATGTGGATCAGCCAGATCCCTTAAAGACCGTCCAGAGTACTCACATAATACCTTCAAGGTCGATGTCTGAACTAATCGCTATAAGACCCTCCTTGTTCGGCGTTCCCAGGGAAAGGATAGAATCGCTAACAGGGACGGGAACCAGGCGCGTTCCAGGTGGATAACGAGTTCCTGTCGCCTTTTCGAAGACGCGGAGATACTCCTCTGCGGTCCGACATTCGTCAAACGTCTGTGGACGGACAGTGGAACCTGCGCAGCAAGACGTGAGCGGCGACTTGAAATCAGGGACACAAAATAGATACCTATGCTGTTGTCGAGTAGTTCAGCGTACGCGGCGGGTATAGTCTCGGGGTCACGTCCGAGAATCCATCCCGTAAGGCGTCGAGCGCGCTCCTCTGGGAACGAGTGTGCGCGTAACGCACGTGCAACACGCTCCGGGCTGTTCCAATTACCCTCCTTCGCGGTGATGATAGTAAAGACCTCGCTCCAGATATCGCATAGCTCCTTGTGCGAAGCCCCGTGCTTCCATTTCCAGTCCTCGCGTTGACACTCCTTTGAACAGTACTGCACTGCCTTGCAGCGCGCGCACTTGGAGAACGCCTTGCCCGTCGGGTTCTGGTGGATCTCTTTCCCGCATTGCGGTCCGAAGCATGCGCGTCGTTTGAGGACGGTAGGTAGAATAATTGCAAGACGGACATATGGATCTTCGGTACGCTTCACGGTGTCTGCTACTGCTTCGCGTATGAAGGCGGGAGGGTCAAGTCGGTCTGCGGTGTCGAGCCGGGAATAGATAGCGATAGCAACGTCTGGGAGGCGAGGTTCCCATGCGGTAATATCGGAGAGGTGGTCGAGTACGGAGACGATGGCGCGGAAGACCGGGGCCTCATAGCGGAACACGAAGCGCGGGAGATCGTGACCGTCGCAGTCGATGCCATATGTAATGATGTTCAGCAGGTACGGGTACGCTTTATACGGTTGTAAAGCCTCGACCACTGCGATGTCGCTCATGCGAGTCGCCGCCGAGTTCGAGGAGCGGTTGCGACTCCGGCGGTATTCATCCAACGCGGCGGAGGCACATTCGCCTGCACGCTCGAGCATATGGATTACTCGTCGCAGCAACAGAAACTCGTGTTTCGGATTCAAGATCTCCTCGAAGACGCGGGGCCGATAGCGTTGAAGCATTGCAGTGAGAAGTAAGACCGCACCCCGATACAGTGTTGCCGAGTGGACAAGACGCTCGACAGTCAGATCCGCACCAAGAGGTAGAATCCTGTCGGGTGAACTTGGCCAATATCCACTCCGAAATGGCTTCTTCTGCGTGCGCAATTTCTCCTCGCCCGGAGGAACCAGACACGCTGCGACGACGATGCAGGCAATGTTGTAGACCTTGTCGAAGGGTGGAAGGTCCCGAGGTATTACAATGTTGATGTATCCGTCGACAAGAGTACTGCACCGCGGGCATGCAGTGAACTGGTGCGTTAAGATGCGCACGGAATGGTCCGCGCGCTGGTCCCAGTCAAGGACGGGCTCTGAGACAATAAAGCGCAAGAGGGTGTCGTAGAAGTCAGGGCATTTGGCGCTGAGGTATTTGTGCGCGGCAGGGTCGAGCTCGGCGGCAAAGGCAGTAAAGCATCCAGGACAGATGATGGGCTGTTCGGGAGCGGATGCAGGTCGAAGTTGTGCCGCGAACCCGCGCGCACGCGCCTCTAATTGCTTGTAGTCACGAGCAGGAGTAGTCGCCATACCTCGGGAGAATACCAAGCAAGAAAAGAAGATGACCAGGGAGAGAACAGATGGCGGACTTCGAAAGGTGGATCAGATCTTAAGTTACTACCATCTGCTATCGACTGGCTCCTCGCCAATGCCTGAGCTACCTCGTGCCCATGTTCTTGCAGACCCTTAGCTTGTCTTGAACGGGCTAAGCGGATGACACACTGCCCTGGCTGTACTTTCCGCCCTCCGTTCATTTTCAGATTACAATGCCCAGTTGTTTACCGGGCCTGCTGCGTGTTCTTCGCGGAGAGCTTATCATGATGTCCGTTGTATATTTGAGAAGAAGACAGTCGACAATTCATAAGCGTGCGTAAGGTTGTGCAAACCCGTGTGCTGTATCCGCCTCGTCAAGCGTAACGATTATACGTGACTTCGGGCGTGTGCTGCCACAGAGGCTGCCAGTTTGCCTCTTCAACCGTCGCCCTAAGCGTCTGCTGCATGAGCGAAGATGCAATCCGTGGTCCGTCCGGAGTGCCTGAAAATCTGATCCTTACGAGATTCCGATGTTGCCAATAGAAGAGTATCTCCTGCACCCATTCCAACTGAAGCTGGATTGATATCGGTCATATGATCGCGCAAAGACGACGACTCGGAGTACTGACCATGAATTCATAATCAGATGACAGCTCAATCTCGAGCTCGCGGACGTTGTTTGTCACCGCGGTTCTCCGTCCGTGAAGATCGCAGAAAGCATCCCTAATCTCCCAGCAGAGGGACAGCCGGATCGTGGTGATGAGAGCGTGGTTGTCGAAAAACGGGATCCAGACCATGAGCATAGGCTCGATGGCGTTGTGCTCAGTCCCTTCCAAAAGCTGAAATACTAGCCTCGTATTGGGAATGAGAATTAGTCCCTGGGAGAAGTTCTCCACGAATGTTTGCATGGGGGCGGAGAGCGTGTGTTGTTGGGCTGGAGGAGTTGACATCTTGTTCGTTTTGGATCGCAGGCTGGGCGTACTGCATTATATAGGGTCTTCCCGTACTAACGAGAAGTCTAGGAAGGTGCTGCGTTGCCATGCTCAAGAACAATAAGTACAATAGAAGTTGTTTAACCACCGGACTCGGAAGATGTTCGATATCGCCATCCCCATGGGAGCACCACGTTCACAGCACTCAGCGGACTGCGGATTCATCTACTAGAACAACAAGTACAATAGAGGACCCTCCACAAATAGAGAGCTTCGCAGCCCACACGGCCGGGACGGCAAAGAACAATGGTCCGCGTTTGGCCATACGTCTCCGCGGACTCCGGAGCCAGGTTCAACTGCCACGTATACGCTCACTGGACGAGCAAGTACATCAAGTCTGAACGCTCTAGAAGAATGGGAACCGCATATGGCTCTCCAGCGCCCTCAACTGGAGAGAAAGCCTCGATGGCCATGCGAAATGCGTCAACCAGGCAATCCTCCGACCGGCGATTCCAGCTTGTTGGATCCAACAGTTGTATTTTCAGCATCGCTACGCCGGTGACCGGTTCTCGTTGTAAAATATTGTAAATCGTGGAGGGACTTGACGCCGGGTAACATTCGAACGCTTCTTCGCATTCGTTCACTTATACAATCAGCAAAGCTCACAGTACTATGATGGCGACAACCGATAAGAGTTAAACAGGGATCTTGCTCCGAACGAAGTTGAGCGCTGCTTGTCCGAACTCTACCGCGTATCCCTGGTGCACGGCCGCGTTGTTTCCGTTGCAGCAGAACGGATCGGGCGCGTCGCAGTAAGACTGAATGTTCGCCGCGTGCGGGCAGACGAAACCTTGAGGGCGCGGTGCAAACTACATACGACGACATCAGTCTCGCCGACGAACGTCAAGAGAGGAAGGATGGTACGCACCCCAGATGCCTGGCAACTCCCAACGTTGAACGGCAGACCAGGAATATGTCTCGGGTCGCCCATGAAGATCGCAGCTTTGATCTGGTTCTGCGCCGCCTGACTTATCGGAATGCCCGTATTCGGCAGGCCCTCGTTCGAGTCTCCCCCACCGCAGTACGCGTCGTCGAAGATCTGTCCGCCCTGCGAGTACCCGACGAGCACGAGCAGCGTCTGCGGGCAACGCGAGTTGAACGAGTTGACTTGGTTCACGACAGCGTTGACGCCCTGGATGACGCTGTTCGCGTACGAGATCGAGCCGCATTGAGGTTGGCCGCCGCACGCGGGGTAGTTGATCACTTCGGAGGTCGTGTTCGGGAAGGCGTTCATGATGGAGGTGACGACGGGGCCCGCGGTGCCTGTGAGAAGGCGGTCAATCAGTAATAAGTATGAATTGGGAGGCGCTGAGGGATAGGTGACGCACCGAAACCCGGAGGAGCAGTCGTCTCTCGCGCGCCGAAAACGTGTATGCGAGGACACTGCGCGTAGGCAGAAACCACACCGAGAGAAGCGACTAGCAGAGTGCGTACGAACATCCTGAGGTGGTTGACCGTTTCACATCTCGCGCGTCTGCATTTATACACCAGGTCCGTAGACCGTCAAGTCCCGAAGTCAGCTGGTATACCACAGTAGACGATTAGCCGTTACAACGCGGCGGTAATGACGAGCTTAATCGTGGGGAAGTAATCGGGAACCCAATCGCGCGCGTAGTGAAGTAATCAAAGCGTCCGAGTTAATGAAACCTCGCGCATGTGTCCCATATCAACACACCATGGGATACTGCCAGCGTGTCCCTTCAGCGGATCAAGAAGGTGAAGTCGCAGAGTCGCGTGGAGGTCTCCCGAAAGAGCAGCGTCATGCAGGAGGGAGACCGAGAGATGAGCACGCGGGAGTGATATCGGTCGTTTACCCATAGCTCGAGAAGGGTGTGTAAACGAACGAGGTCAGCAGCCTCGAACAGCCGTCGATAGTTCGCGCGAGGGGAACCGTAACAAATCGTCGGCATGTCGAATGCAGAGGATTTACCCCCTCGCCACACGCGGCTGGACAAACACGCGCCCCGGCGTCGGCTGCACTCGTCAATTGGGAGCCGGGACGTCGTCGCGCCCGCCTTCCGGAGCCGCATTGTCGACGACGAACATGTACCCGAGCGGATACGCGTACCAGTACCCGCGTCGTGCGTGGACGAGAGTGTTCGTCAGGAACAACTGAGCGGGGGGCATCCCAAACCGAGATCCGTACGCAGTCAGAGGAAGAACGCGTGTTCATGGGAATGAAGTGAAAGGCAACCGCGGGGTCGACGGTCTTGACCAGAATGCAAGAGAAGGAAGGAGCGCAATAAGTGATATATGGTCAGTGGTGGGATATTATTCCATGTCAGGGAACTACCAATACTTCCTGATGGTCTTCATACCCGCGTACGGATCCATCCTCTTCGGGCGCTCGTACTTGGGCTCCGGCACCTCTGCAAAAGCCGGACGTGTCAGCGGGCATCATAATAAACAAGACGCAGACGTACTCAATATCTCTCTGTATATCCTCGACACCTTCCCCGCCCACCGCGTCAGCGAAAAGACACAAAACCAAGGATGAAAAGGAAGCGCACCTCCTCGTCCCACTCCTCGCGGAACATAAACACTCCGCCGCCAACTTCATCTGCCTTCCCCCGTCCACCGCTCCGTCCATTAATCCCCGCACCAGTCCTCACGCCCTTCGGCACACCACCCCTCGCCTCGCGTCCGCCCATCGGGCCCGGTAAACCCGGTACACCTCCTCCTCGTATACCACCTGGAATAGCGCCAACGACGCTGTTTGGATCCGCGCGACCGACCCAGGCGGGGTGGCCGGGTTTGATGTCCGGTGGGAGCGTTGGGTACTCGATGGGTGATGTGGGCGCCGAGGGGTAGAGGAGGCCGTGTGTGGCGCAGAAGGAGCGGAGGGAGAAGCCGAGGCGGGGTGTTTGAGCGATGTTGGGGAGGTCGAGCGGGCGGGATTGGCGCAAGAGGAAGAGGGCGTAGCTATTTTGCGTTTTGCGTCAGGAAAATGAGAAGAGAAGGGCATGGAGGGAGGGAGGACGAACCGATGGTAGGACGAGCCCTGCTGCGGGTGCGGCGGGACGTAGGGGAGTTGTTGCTTGAGGAGAGAGTGGCGGACGTTGATGTTGAGCGGGAAGGGCGTGAAGATGCTGAGCGGGATGTTGGGCACGATCCAATGCGCGAACGCCTGGAAGGTCGCGCGCTCGACATCCGGTACATCTGAAATATTGTTATTAGCCACGACACGCACATAGATGGCGATACGCACCGGGGTCAACCATGACGAGCGTATACAGCCGCTCATCGAGATGGAATGCACGCGCACGGAGCGTAGGCGGACGCAGCGTCTGCCACGGAAGGAGGAAGCGACCAGGCTCCATAGGGGCCTTCCTCGTCGTCCCACCCCGCTGCATGATCCTTTCCACGAGCGCCTTGTTATGCGGCAGGCGCATCGGATACTCGACGCGCAGATCGACATTCGGATGGAAGGCGGGCAACAAGTCCGGGACGACGTGCATCTGGTAGACACGTTCCATAAGGAGGTCCAGTCGGCCTTCTTTACGCCACTTCTCCTCGACGAGGTGGCGGTGGACGGGCTTGGTGAAGTCGTAGAAGCCGTACTTGACCTCCCAGCGGTTCTGAGGGAGGTTGATCTCGGATTGGATGTCGATGATGTTGGCCTTGTCGAGCGCCTTCTGCTTCTCCTCGCCCTCTGGCATGCGGGCGATACGAGCTCGGAGGTCTGAGAGTTCCTCCTTCAAGTTGGCGGAATCGGTCTCGAGCAGCTTGAGAGCGTGGTCGTACACCTTGAGACGGCCTTTGGGGAACGCGCGCTTGTATTCGCGTGCGTTGAGAGGCAGGGGAACGCTCGCGAAGACCTTTTTCGGTAGACGAAGCCCGGACGCCCGTCTGCGCGTGCCGTCCTCTGAGACGAGCCATCTGTTGGGTGTGCGGACCGCCTTTCCCTTGCGATTCCGGACGTATATCCGCGCTTTACGCCAGCCTTGATACGTGCGCGTGAGTCTGGGACTGTGCTTGTCGCGCCCGCGCCGCGGCTTTGGCGGGATCTTGCCCTCTTTGCGCATCTCCGCGCGCCAGTTGAGCTTGGCCTCGCGCCATCGCACGAGTCGGTACTGGGATATCCGCCACGCGTCGCGCCACGGTGTACGAGCTGACCGTCGTTGCGGCTTGGCCTCGCCGGCGATGCGCAATGGGACCGGCTTCAGCAGCGTCGTTTTCGCGCTGGGTTTAGGCGAATGTCGCGCGAGCACGTCCGGCGGCGGCGTGCGGTTCGCCAGCGGGGACGGGTTCGGCGGCGGCGCCTTGGTCGACGTCGACGCGGCCCGCACAAGGACGCGTCCGGCGGCGACGGCGCGCGAAAGCATCGGGAAGAAGAAAACCGCGAGTCGGCCGGCTCCGGCACACTCGACCTCCTTGTCCTCGATCCGTCTCCAACGATTCGAAACAACATGTCGACTCCTTGACTGAGATCCACTCATCCTGGCGCGATAGCTGTGTTCCACGCTCCTTTACCCATTCAGAGAAAGCACCCCGAATCCTGCGCCCGCGGTCTCGCTTCTTCACGCCGAACCTGCCTTGCCAGACCTTACTGTTGCGGCTCTTGGCCCAATCTCACGGGAGGTCCTGCTCTGACTCAGCTGTAGACGTCAAAGGTAACTCTTGTGCGAGAAACCGACATTCTCATAGTCGACGACGTAGACCGCTTCAATCACATCGCTGGGATGCAGACTACAGTTCCCCGCTCAAGGTATCGAGAGACCCTTGTACTCTTTTAATCTTTCTCCGCGTTGCCATCGTACCACGACTTCGGCAACCACCACTCCCCGAGGCCCTCATCCCTTCCAAAGGTTTTCCAGACCTCCCAAGCTCTCGGTTTCCACCGCCAATACTTGTGTCGGTAAGGTTCGAAAAGCGCGTACTCCAGCTTCGGAAAACTCTTGATGAGTGGTTCGAGATCCGCCTTGCCCATGTCCATGAAGTGTCCAAAAAGCCAGTATGCGTGGTCTGGCTTCTTGAACACGAGCCTCTTCAGGGCTGGAAACATAACCGCAGCTCGAGAGGATAGAGTGTCCTCCCCGACACGGAGAAGCGAAGTCAGCTGTGTAATGTAGGCATGAGTCCGGACGGAATAACAGTACTGGAAACCGTCGCTCACACTTGTGGTACGGCCTGTCGCATCGACCATCTTCACGAGCAGGAAATCCAGACGCCGGAATGCGATGTGGATCAATGGACCATCAAACGCGTCCAGGACTGAATGAATGACCTCCAGCTTCAGGAACGTGAGGCCTGACACCATGAGATTAAGTAAATGTTGAGCGGACGCCTCGTCGGTTAAGGGGCACGAGCATCCAAACGCGACGGTTTGGATTTGAGTCAGTTCCTGAAGTAGGGGAATCGCATCGTGCATGCATAGTAGTGAATGGCCACTGGCAGTGCGAGCGTCCGGATCGATGAAGAGCCTAACCTTGGGACTGACGAGTGGCTCTGAGATTAAAGCCTCGCCGAACCATTTGTAGTCGACATCACGCCGGGTAAAGGCTAGTGACGTGAGAGAACCGGGGAGACCTTTTAGACTGATTGAAGATCCTCCATCGTGGAGAGCGCGTTCCGGGACGACAAGCACACGGAGAGTATGCATCGATGGAAGAAACCAGTCGCGTAGCACTTCTGTAAAATTCCGTTTGCTCCTGAGCAACCTATTAGTGCTTTGGCATGCTTTGGCACGCTTCGTTGCTTTGGTGATCCCGCAGCGCTGAGG
>KV426015.1:51992-70985 GCA_001632375.1 Exidia glandulosa HHB12029
CGGACGTTGATGTTGAGCGGGAAGGGCGTGAAGATGCTGAGCGGGATGTTGGGCACGATCCAATGCGCGAACGCCTGGAAGGTCGCGCGCTCGACATCCGGTACATCTGAAATATTGTTATTAGCCACGACACGCACATAGATGGCGATACGCACCGGGGTCAACCATGACGAGCGTATACAGCCGCTCATCGAGATGGAATGCACGCGCACGGAGCGTAGGCGGACGCAGCGTCTGCCACGGAAGGAGGAAGCGACCAGGCTCCATAGGGGCCTTCCTCGTCGTGCCGCCCCGCTGCATGATCCTCTCCACGAGCGCCTTGTTATGCGGCAGGCGCATCGGATACTCGACGCGCAGATCGACATTCGGATGGAAGGCGGGCAACAAGTCCGGGACGACGTGCATCTGGTAGACACGTTCCATAAGGAGGTCCAGTCGGCCTTCTTTACGCCACTTCTCCTCGACGAGGTGGCGGTGGACGGGCTTGGTGAAGTCGTAGAAGCCGTACTTGACTTCCCAGCGGTTCTGAGGGAGGTTGATCTCGGATTGGATGTCGATGATGTTGGCCTTGTCGAGCGCCTTCTGCTTCTCCTCGCCCTCTGGCATGCGGGCGATACGAGCTCGGAGGTCTGAGAGTTCCTCCTTCAAGTTGGCGGAATCGGTCTCGAGCAGCTTGAGAGCGTGGTCGTACACCTTGAGACGGCCCTTGGGGAACGCGCGCTTGTATTCGCGTGCGTTGAGAGGCAGGGGAACGCTGGCGAAGACCTTTTTCGGTAGACGAAGCCCGGACGCCCGTCTGCGCGTGCCGTCCTCTGAGACGAGCCATCTGTTGGGTGTGCGGACCGCCTTTCCCTTGCGATTCCGGACGTATATCCGCGCTTTTCGCCAGCCTTGATACGTGCGCGTGAGTCTGGGACTGTGCTTGTCGCGCCCGCGTCGCGGCTTTGGCGGGATTTTGCCCTCCTTGCGCATCTCCGCGCGCCAGTTGAGCTTGGCCTCGCGCCATCGCACGAGTCGGTATTGCGATATCCGCCACGCGTCGCGCCACGGTGTACGAGCTGACCGTCGTTGCGGCTTGGCCTCGCCGGCGATGCGCAATGGCACCGGCTTCAGCAGCGTCGTTTTCGCGCTGGGTTTAGGCGAATGTCGCGCGAGCACGTCCGGCGGCGGCGTGCGGTTCGCCAGCGGGGACGGGTTCGGCGGCGGCGCCTTGGTCGACGTCGACGCGGCCCGCACAAGGACGCGTCCGGCGGCGACGGCGCGCGAAAGCATCGGGAAGAAGAAAAACGCGAGTCGGCGAGCTCCGGCACTCTCGACCTCCTTGTCCTCACATTTCTCGATCCTCCAACCAAGGGATACCAGTTCTCGATTATTTGCTTGAGATCTACATACCTGTTCTGGCTCAACTGCGCCATCTCAGAGACAAACGCGCGAGTCCTCCAGACGTCGACTATCCGAGTTTCCTTTGCTCTCGGTTCTTCATGCATCAAGTCCCAGGTCTTGGGAGCAACTCTTGCTTTAACGGCGGCCGTAACGTGACTCACTTGCGCACTGTAACTACGAGTCGCGTGTGACACCGTCGACAGCCTTGTCGTTGAACCAGATTTGCTTCACACACGCCTCTGCGTATTATCACCGCCTCCGTCTATTGACACGCGGCGTCATATAGAACATGTACTCCAATTCTGCGCTTCCAGACGACCTTCGTACTCTACATCCCGGCTTTCGATCTTGCACTCCTAGTACTAGTCTAATGGATCCCCAGTACTGGCACTCTCTGGAGGCGCAGCATACTCCGTATCCTTCCAGCATGAGTGCGATACCGGAACCTCAGAGTCGACTTGGGCAATATGGATGAACAGGCCGGATCCCGGTTCGGGAGTTGGTAGACTGCAGATGCAGAGCTGCACCATGCTCTTGGAATCTGGACACTGCGCCAAAACACTTGTTCTGTCCGAGTCCGGTCGGGATAGTGCAGTGGCAATCCTGTCCTTGAGCGTCTCCGCTGTGTACGGAGTTGCTAATGGCCGCAACGTCGGTGGTAGGTTGTGGACAAGCAGTTCGGTCCACCCATCGCGCTCGGTTACGAGATACAACGGCAACACAAGCGACTTGAGCGTCGTCATCGCGCGGAGCAGGTCAGCGAGCTTTATGCACAGCCTACTACAATAAGCGCTGGTGATAACATCGCCTTCGTCGGGTTGCCACAAGACTCCGAAAGACGAGCAGGTTGCAGCCTGTGGAGTAGTCGTTTCAATCTGGGTAATGTCGCGCTGAAAGTGTGCATATTGTCGAGGGAGTCGAAGTTCTCCTTCCGGTTTGTAGCGTGAGTCGACGTCTTGCGAATTCGGCGAGGTGGCCATGGCCATTCGGGTATGAAAGGGGATGTGGTCGAAATGCCGGTTCCGGTCGAACCAGGGACCTTTTATAGGAAAAGTCGTTGTACTTTCTTCTGTGGCCACCGGCTGTGCATCCAGCGCTTATCGAAGGTCATCTCGCACCTTAGCCACATCAATCGCCGGTGAGACTCGGACTGAGCTCCGTCCGATTCAGATGCTCCTCGGACAGCAGACGGACTTCTGTCTTCCTAACTGCAGAAGTGCCGGCGGGACACCGAGCAGTTAGCAGAGTAAGCTCTCCGTAGTTTATTCTAGCGAGCGCGAGAAGGATTAATAGAGCTATGTACATGCCCAGACAGGCGGAGGAGAATGTAGGAGACGTGTATACGGGCAGACGCAGGCGGAGGAGAAGGAAGGAGACGGGTATACGGGCAGACGGAGAGACGGAGAGACATAGGCATACAGGCATATCAAAGTATTGAAGCAGAGAGCGGGTCACGGTCGTTGGGCAGAGACAGCGTGAATATAGCGATGAACGCGAGGTCGACTGCGACTGGTTCGAACTTTGGTGTAACTATGGGATGGATGCATTCCGAGCGCCGCCCACCGCACGGGTTCAGCGAACGTCTACCGCGATGAGAGAGCCCAACTTCTGTTCGATCGCGAGCACCATATCCCGCTCATGCTCTGAGGTGGACTGGCTCGCATAATCGCGGACAGCGATCCACCACTCAGGGCGAAGCTCAGAGCAACGTTGCACCAGTTCAACTGGCATCCCCGGATCGCTGGGTAGACGGTCATCGAATATCGGTTTACCGTGATCCCACAAGAGCCGATCTGCCGTTAACGCAGCAACAACGTCGTGGGGGTCCAATTCCGCGAAAAACAGGTCGGTGAAAGGTGTATTGTCCGAAGCTGCGGATGGACCTTGAATGTGGGTCCGCAACACATCCGCGAGGGAAGCTGCGAGACGGAGTCCATTGACAGCAAAGCCCATTTGCCGAAGCATCGTCCAGATAGACGATCGAGCGCCGGAAGCAGGGTTAGGGAGTAAGACAGCGCGCAAGATCGCGTATGCCGTTTCCGGCGATTCGCGATGTTCCCATGCTTCGATACCGTGCATGCAGGTCAGCCAGGGTATGACATTCGTATCGGGAAGGTCTAGGAAACGTGTGGAGTCGAGTATGCAGGCCAACGCTGTCCAGTATGTTTCCTCCCGTTGATTATGAATGACGGCGCCATTTAGACAGTGTAGAGCAGTATCCAGATCTTGCGCATCAAGCTTCAGATCATTCGTCGGTGTGGCGAGTACCTTCAAGACGGAAAGAGGTATTGACGGTGGCCATTGACCGGAAGGGCTCCTCGATCTCCATACCGAGCCGCTAATGCGGTATTCGGGAAGTAAGTGGTAAATCGCCCGAGTGGCACTTCGCTTGTCGCGAACGCTGTCAAGGGTCTCGAAGGTATCGGCAACCCATTGTGCGATAGAATGCGGGCGCAACTCTGGGGAGCAGCGTATCGATGAGGAGCCAGTTAGATCATCTGATGTTGTTGTGGGGATGGAATCTAGTGCTACGTTCCAGTCTGCTGACGCAAACTGCTTGAAGTTGCACAGCGCAAGGAGTGCAAGAAACTCCGAGCGCTCCAAACGAAAGGCCCACATAACACGAATGATTGTAGAGGTGAGGGTTGGGAACGACGTGTGGTTGACGAAATGCTCGTCACGACCGAGACCATACAGAGCCAAAGCATCGGGATAGCGTGAAGTACGCAACACGTCATGAATTGTGTCACTGCCTAGATAGGTCTTCAGGCAGTTGTTGCTCCGCCCGGCCCTGATAGCTTCGGATACACTGGGTCCTGCTGCAGAGCGAGTGAAGCAGTTGTGTCTATCAAACGGAAGGTGCCGGAGACCTCCCGCAACGACAGATGTTGGATGGAGTGCTCCCAATGACTGTATGCCGACAGCAACAGCGTCAGAGTCTGATACGTCAAATATCAGCCAGCGCAGCGCTGAGATGCTGAGCTTGTCCTTCCGCCTTTCCATCAACTCGGCGATTCCGCTCCTGTCACGGCGCCGAGCGGCGAGCCGTTCTATCGCTTGCTTCAGGCGCTCGCGCACGGTACGATCTGCACTGGAGCCGGCAGAGTGTAAAGTCGGCCGCAACATCCATCGCGGTTCCGATCGGCGGTTCAGAAATCGGTGCACGATTATGTATCTGAGTTTGAAGACGAGAGGCAGCGCGGCAAAGCAAGCGCGCAGAGCAAGAATCGCAACCGATAGGACTAGTCTGCGCACCTGGTGCGTGAGAGGGGTCGATGTCGGGCATTGTGGCACCCAAAGTGGGATAAGTGTACACCCGAGGTAGAAGACTATAAGTAAGCAGCCCAGCGCAAGTATTGCCCCGTTGATTGGGTCAAATTGCGATATCAAGGTGCCAGCAAAAAAGAGGAACAGTGATATGTGGAGGATGACCGGGAGCAGCGAGACCAGCGCGCCGACGGGCCAGGCATGAAGCGCTTGAGAGTACACCTGGTGTCTATGCGCCCAATGGCGTGGGCTCTTGGCGGATGCGAGATTTCGAGCGCGATACTCGCCGATCCACTGTTTCACGAGAATGCTCAGAAACGCGACGCTGAGCGAAAGCATGATGCTTGTGAACCAGAGGATGCTGACCATGCGCAGACCTAGATAACTTGGCGATGCCCATTCCGGACGGGGCGGACCGGTATAGTAATCTAACTCGGGCGGAGGACGGAGGTGGATACCGGTAGAGTGATTGGTAGCGGATACGAGGATATAAAGCGCTGCAGCGGTGTACCGTGCTGAGTGGTCCGGTGGATCCGAGAGGCCATGGTCACTATCGATGACGAAGGCAGTAGCAACGGCGGAGAAGAGACCAGCCTAGATTGTGTTAGCCACGACGCAGCACTAGTGCATCATGACACACGAAGATAAGTAGGATGTCCAGCGTGCTGCTCCACCCGTCAAGCAACGCGCTGTCGTAGGCGTTCGCCTCCTTGCGATACACCTTCCACACGCGCGCTGCGTCGTCCAGTTCGCTGCCTATGACTGGGTCTGGAGGAAACTCTTTCTTGAACTCGGTATCGAGCTCCTCCTGTGGCAGCTTCTCGTCGAATTCTTTGACTGGGTATCAGGGAATAACCAGTATAGGCGCAGCGAGACACGCACGTGGGCCAGCATCGCGGGCTCTATCATCGTTGAAACGAAGCTTGTATTCCTACGAGCATAATGTCAGCGTTTTCGTCCCGGGACGTAGCAGGCGCGTACCATGATACACTTGGGAGGCAAGAGGCAGAACCGCAGCTGCGCTTGGAACTGGATCTTATACAACTCGGTTCCGTGTAACGCCCCGGCGCTGTGTTGAAACAGTTCAAGCTAGCCAAAGGGGGTTTCGGAAACTGTAACAACGCAGCACCCTCGCCCGTACGCCCGCATATGGCCAGTTTCAGGCGGTGTTGGCGGTGTGTTGGCGGAATCCGGAGCCGTCAATACTGTAACTGACTCGGAAGTATGTGTGCATGTGCGACGTCTGTCGTTCGACATATTGCAACTTCGCCTCGAGAGCGGCGCGAATAGAGAAATTATTGTTACCGTAGCCCGCGGTCGAGCGCCCGAATGTAGCAAGCGAAGGTGAGACGCGGTTATGTTTCGGCGCGAACTCACTTTTCAAAGTCAACCTTGTGTTCGCAGCGATAGAGAATCGGATGTGAGTGTGGGATCGGATTTGACCACGGCCGCGATGCTACTTCCCTCATACACCCAACCGCTTGCCTCCCAGCCTCAAACACAGGGGGTAGCGTGTTAGACTGGTCGCGATTTTGACATGTTGCTTCCCACGTAGGTCGCGGCATATCTCTAGTCATGGGCTCATCGTCGGCCAGCTTCGTTACAGACTCAGAGTACTGCAACTGTAACGATACACGAGTAAGTCAGTAAGGAGTTTAACCGAACTCTGGGATTCAATTGGCACTTCACTGTGACAGCCCCAGGTTATATACGACGAGAGGCAGAGGTGCAGAAGGAGGCGCTTGGAATTAAGGGCGAGTTGGACCGTCACCCCGTTCCATCTCGCGCCGAGTCTCACGCGAACGAACGCTGTCAGTGGTCATATCTCCGAATCGATCTTCGTTCGTCTGAGCCGTACTGTACTCGCTCCGGGTCACGTTCTCAAGACCTGGAGACGCACGGTCTTGCGAAGGGATGACGGTCCCGCGGCGTCATCCGACGGCGCGCGCATCGTCGACGATTCTTGACTCCACGCGGAACGTCGCCATCTGCTGCCCGTTCCCGTTCGCGTTGCAACAGTCTTCCGGTGCAGCGTCGGCACGTCAGCGGCCAGGAACGGGATCTCGGCCAGCCTGGAACGTGCAAGTGGCGAGCGAGTCTGTGGAAATGCTGTTCCAGGTTCCTGGTCGCGAATCCGGCGCATGCGTCGCGTTGCAGCAGTCAATCGCGCGAGAACTGAGAGCGAGAGTCAAGGATGGTGCAACGATCTGATAAGCTGTCCGCTGTCCGCGGCTAGACGGGTGCAAGCAAAGACGATTGTGGCAGATCCGCCGTCGGCGAACGAGGATCTGGACAACTTACGGACCGGACTCCGAGCGGCCGAAGCGTGTTGTTCTTCCGGCGCGTGCCGGTTGCCGTAAGTGGGGTGAGTGGCGAGGATTCCGAACGAGCAGCGAGGATCCGAGGAGTAGTGTGCGCAGAAAGAGGATAATTAAGGGCTGTGAGGAGAAAGGAACGGCAGGGGCTGTGGACGTTGTTTGATCTGCCGCGGAAAAGCGCGCCGCGGGCGAAACGAACCCCTGGCGCGTTCAGGCAAGGGGGCGTGCAGCATGCGCTAAAACGGAAGAGTCGAGCGGGCTAGGTGGTGGAGGGAACGCGGGTGGCACGGATGTGGTGGCGGAACAGAAGGACGAGAAAAGAAGGGACCACGCGGCGGAAGCAAAAGCGCAGTGCAGTGCAGGCCGATGCCGGGAAATTGGAAGTCCGCTTTGTTTTCCCACCCACGCACGCTCGTCCGACCTCCACACACCGCACACCGCCCACGACACCCGCCGCACCCTCTTGACTCTGCTCTAGATCCATCCCGCTATCGGACCAGCTCCCGGTACGCCCGAACGGGGAGCGTGGGGACGAGATAGCCTCGTAGTGGGTATTTCACACGTTCAGGACCATCTAATATTCTGACGGGCAGCAGAAAGACTCGCCAAGGCCAGTTTTCGCGTAATCCGTGCGTTCTGAGTCGTCGTGAAGGTTTTGGGGCTGACTGGTTGTCGGGTGAAAGTCATTGTCTGTGGACGGTCGGAGATTGGATGAGCGACCACCCCGCTTCCTCACCGCCAGTCGCGTCCACCAGCAGGTCCGCAACCTCCGCGCACCCACCCGCTCGCAACCCCCGCTAACGCCGTTAATAGGGCTGCCCAGCTGCCCGATGTGGTCACGACGCCGACGAAGCTCCCGCTTCCAGGCCAGAGCCATGCGGGCGACGCGGACGACAGCCAGGGCCAGATGATGATGTTCGTGCTCGACGAGGAGACCGCCAACGCCCAGCACGTCTCGGACGGCGACGTCGACGGCCAGATGGGCGTCATTGATCCTGCGTGCGTAGAGCTGGGTGTTGTTCCGTGCTCATACTCATCATGAACCAGCGACGATATGGACCAAGACGGCTCCGGCGGTCAGAACTCGCCCAAGGACGGCCGCAAGAAACCTGGTCGACTTGCGGGTCAGCCAACCAACTCGCGAAGGTTCGTCGTCGTCGTCGAGTGCGTATGGAGCGTTGCTGACCTGCACGTGATCGTACGCCCCTACCCACACCCCTCTCGACTCTGCCCTCTCCTATCTCGCCTTCGTCGACCACTTACTGCGCGCGTTGCTCGTCCTCGCCTCCTCGATTCACTGAACGTCACTGCTACGCGCCTAACTTCGTTTACCACTCGATCGCACACGCACACGCATTTCCGTTGCAACCGTGTCTTGGTCCTGCCCGCGCGTGCAGAAAAGAGCACACGTTCTGGATGTGCGGTTACACCGACGGCGGTCACGAGTACAAGCTCGTTTGCGGCCAGCTCTTCAACCACCAGAGCAACGTCTACCACCACATCAACAAGATCCACAAGGAATTCTCGGACGTCGGCCGTCTCGTGAGCATGCTCGATCTGCGCATCACGGATACCTTCAAATGTCCTGGCTGTCGACGAGAGTGCGTCCCTCGCAGTCTGCGTCGCACGCTCGCTAACTCTCGTGGTAGATTCGGCCGCGAAGATTCATGCCGCCAACACCAGCGCAGCACGAACCATAACCGAGGCTGGTTGGGCCCTGTGCCCATCAAACCGCACCAGCGCACACCGAGCGGCAATATCGCCAACACTCCCGCTACCACGCCCGTTCCGCCCATCCTTCAAAAATGGCTCTGCGCTTTCAAGGGCCATGGACCGGAAGAGGACGAGTCAGCACCCGAGTGCGGCGAGCTCGTCATGCAGTCGCTTGGACATCTTCGCGCGGCGCATGGAGTACGACATGCGAGTAATAGTTATGGGCGGTATGTGGATATGAAGGTTCACGAGAGCTTTCGGTGTGCGCATTGTCCGTGCGAGTGCGTCCCTTTCCTCGTTCTTTCCTCGTGCTCTGGCTGATACGCGACGTAGGTTTATTTCACGCGACGCGACGCTCCATCACGCGCATGTGCATGCCAAAGAGGGGTTGGACCCTGCTAGGGAGCCCACCGCGCTTGGCATCGCAGGGAAGGGAGGTTCTGAGGGAGGCTCCAATGCTGGAGATCGGCGTCCGGGCTCGCAGTTGCCCAGTAACGTGCCGTATCCGGACTACGACTGGCAGACGATTCCGCCGACGAGGTGGCCGTGTATCGTGCGGAACCGTGAGTACTGTCGTTGCGTATCGGATGTCGGTTTGCTGACTTGGACGCGCAGCGACCGGGTGGCCGCGTACGACTGAGGAATACCGTCCGCGTTCGCCGCCAATTCTTCCATTCCTTGTGCGCGAGGGCACGGCGGACGAGCATGTTGATCGGATGGACGAGGTGTCGCGGCGTACGCCTCCGCCTACGCGTCCGAACCTGCCGCCTGGTTCGCATCCACCGCCGCGCCATGCACCTACAGCGCGCAGCGTCGCACACGCGCCACAGCATGCATCGTACCCTCCTCATCCACCACCGCCCGGTGCACACGCACACCATCATCCTCCCCCTCACGGGCATCCGCATTTCTTCCCCGGCCCGCCACCGCCTGGTTTCCCACCACCGTTTCCCCCACCGTTCCCAGCGCACATGGCACATTTCGCAGGAGTGGCGAATATGATGCCGCCGCCGCCTCCGGGATATATGATGCCGCCTCCAGGATATTACCCCGGTCCTCCACCGCCGCCGCCTGGTACGCGTTCGCGGGCACCGAGTCGACCTGCTGCTGCGCCTACGAATCGTGCGGCGAGACATGCGCCGTATCCGAGTCCGTACGCACACCATGCCCATGCCCATACCCATCCCCAGCACCACCACCAGATGATGGGGTATCCGCCGCCGGGACCGGGTTATCCGACGCAGAGCGCGTATCCGAGTCAGCCTGCGTACCCTCCGCCGCCGCCGCCTCCTGCACATGCACACCGACCGCCTGTAGCTGGCCCAAGTGGAAGTGGGAGCGGGAGTGGAAGTCGAGCGCCTCCTAAGCGGCCTGCGTCTGCGGACAAGGGGAAGGAGAGCGAGCCGTTTGTGCCTGCGTTGCCTGCTGCGATTCCGCCTGTGGGTATGCTCATTGACGAGGCGACGCCTGCGCCCGCGCCCGCTGTTGAGAAGAAGCAGGGTACGGGCACGGGTGCGAAGGGCAAGGAGAAGGAGAAGCTGAAAGGGAAGGAGAAAGTGACGGCGACGGCGAAGGGGATGGGGAAGGCGCAGACGAAGGGAAAGGAGAAAGCGAAGGAGAAGGAGAAGACGCCCATGCCCGCGCCCGCGCCGAAAGCCAAGTCTGCTCCCGCGCCCGCGCCTCGAACTGCGATGCCTCTGGGCGACGAGGATGGGGAGGGCGAGTACGAGAGCGAGGAGGGGAACGACGAGTATCCGTACCCGCATCCAGATCTGCTCGCGAACGGGCACGGGAACGGCAAGGGCAACGGGAACGCACACGACGAGACCGAGGTCGATGAACTTATGCTCGATATGGACGGCGAGAGTGCGGATGCGGATGGGGAGGTGGACTCTGAGGCGATGAGCTGACTTGACGACTGACTTGGTTTCTTAGCTCTTGGGGGTTGGCGCTTTGTATCATGCATGCTCTCTCACGAACTTCTCTCCTCACTCCACGCCATTTATTCTTGCGCAATCTTTTTGTACCGATATATCGTTCCTTGTCTACCTACGTAGTTCATAGTTTGCTGCGCGGGCTGGGGTTCAATGCAGACACGCTGATGGATCCTGCCCACAAAAACTCGAGTCGGAGAGCTCCGATTTCTTTCTTGTCTTCGAACCACATCGTGTAGACTCCATTTCGTCGTCTTAAGCACATGCACGTAGGAGTATGCGTGTTGTCTGTGAGGACGCAGCGAACGTAGCGCTGCTCTACGGGGCTACAACCGCGTCTCCTTTCCTGTCGCGCGCGCTCGGACTCCCGCGTCTTCGACTTCGTCCAGTCCACCGCGACAAAGTTGCCCCTTTTGTCCTGCGACTCGACAGTGTCCGACGTCCGCGGCGTTCTGCAGAGCTTCCCAGTTCTGCGTCACTGTCATGAGGTCTCCCGGTCCGGCTCGCCGTCGCACTGGGCCCAAACTTGGTACATATAGCAGCCCTCGCGGCAGGCGGCTCTCCGCGTTCCTCTGCTCGCTCTCCAAATGCCGCTGCAAGTCGTACACCCTCTGCTGAACGCCCTGCGCGCGACCAAGCCCGCGTTCGGCGCTTGGCTCACGATTCCCTCGCCCGCTATCTCGCGCGCCGTCGCGCTTGCGCACCCTGCCATCTCTTGGGTCGCCTTCGACGCCGAGCACGGTCTCTTCGGTCTCGGTGGACCCGCGCTGCACGAGAGTCTTACGGGCCTGTCTGCGCTACCGGGCGGCGGGCCGTCAGCTGTCGTACGCATCCCTGCGACGGCGGATAGCGACGCGGTGCAGTGGCAGGTGAAGCTCGCGCTCGATGCCGGCGCGCGCGGTGTGCTCGTTCCTATGTGCCCCGACGCGGCGGCCGCGAAGCGTGTAGCTGCTGCTGCGCGTTTCCCGCCCGTTGGTGTGCGTGGACTGGGCAGTCCTGTCGCGCATACGCTGTGGGGCGAGGGTGCGACGATGAAGGATTATCTCGGCGGCGCGAACGATAGTGTCGTTGTGATGGTGCAGATCGAGACAGTGCAGGGTATGCAGAATGTCGAGGAGATCGCCGCGGTCGACGGCGTTGGTGCGTGGCTTTCTAATCCGTGATTAGTGCGACGCTGACAGTACTACATTCAGACGTGTTGTTCATCGGTCCTTTCGACTTGAGCATCGCGCATGGCTTCCCACCGCCTTCGCCAGACCCGGTCCCGGAAGTCGAGGTACTCATCCATAAAATCAAGGATGCCGCGCACAAGCACGGCAAGAAATGGTACGCAAAACCCATCCACTGTTCCCTGTCGCAAACCTATCATTGCATTTTAGCGCATTCTTCTGTACCTCAGGCGAACAGGCTGCCAAGCGCGCTACGGAAGGCTTCGACATGGTAAGTCGCCTGCCCGCATCCAACGCTGTCGACCATCACGAGATACTGAACCTCCCGTGTCACTAGATAAATGTGACTAACGATGTAGGCTCTCTGACGGACGGTATTGCGCGTCATTTCACTGCTGCGTCTGGCCTTAGCCCGGATGCTGAGGCTGCGAAAGTGCGGTACTGAATTCCCGATATGTGTACTTCTACTCGTGTATAACTACATTGACACTGAAAGCAAACCTTTGACTATAGGCATCTGCCAGGGCCGAGGTGCACGGTGTGTGTCCCTGCTTGTAGAGATACTGTATACATCCCAAAGCAGGTAGTAAATGTACACTATTCCTGAAACCGTAAAGGTTGAAGGTCTTACGGAGATCTATTCGTGACTGGGTGCCGGCACGAAATCATAGGTACGCCCACCGTTTATTCCCCACACATCTTCCCGCAACTGGCTGGCTGACCAACACCCTCTCAGGCTGCCGCGCGGGAGTTTGCAAGACGATGCTGTACTCGACCCGCGAGTACGGGTCCTGCGTCTTACGGGAGGCTGACGCGGGACGCTGACATCATCTTTTACATGGAGAACGGGAAGATACTGGAGCGCGGTTTGCATCGCGGGCTCTGCGGGCGCGTACTTGCTTTGGGTTCGTCGACTACTGCTCTGGTTCCTCACAGCAATATACATGCACGCCGTAACATAAACATCATATTAGCGTCTACGCTTACTACGGCGAAGGGTATTAGTCGCATCAGCCAAGACAGTAGCTGTCAGGGTTCCACATATTCTCTTTCTTTTTCTCTTTCTATGGTCTCTTTAGGGCTACCCAAGCCAGTCCTTTCCCTGTCTACCTGTCTCATATTTTCAATGAGCTATGTCCCATAAATTGGCGACATGTCCACAAAATACAGTACATGGTGTCCCGGAAACGTAGATACAAAGGATGGCCGGAATAGCAGCTAAGTCCTAAAGAACGTACGGCCCAAGTCCACAAAAAAGACTATCTACAGACTGCAAATTTGGTGTCCGCAGACCGCAAATTCACAAACCGAGTCCAAGCGACACGTCCACAAATCTCACTATAGTAATGTCCGAAAAGTGCGCTTCCAAACGCCTATGTAAAGACTGCGAATCTACGACCTAAAAACCGTACGGCCAAGTCCACAAAAATGCCTATGCAAAGACTTCAAATCTGGAGTCCTCGGTCCGCAGATTGAAGTGCATCAACAGTACGGAAACAACATATGCGCAATATCTGTTGAGGCGCGTGAAACGCAGCACACGAGTCTACAAAGCCGTCCCATACAGTACTACCTAAATATTTGAACCAAAGACTACGGACAGTACAAATCGTACGTGTAGTCGGACCGAGTCAACCGTTTACACCACTACAAGCCCCCCCTCGTCCGGCCTTGTTGACCGCTGAGAACGTTGGAGTGCTCGTCGCAAAAGACGGCCCGGTCTCGTACGCACTCTGTGAGCGCGGGGGTGGGGAGAAGCGAGGAGATGCCGGACTGGATCGTCAAGCTGCTTTGCGCGGCGAACATGCGCAGATCCGTGACACGGCCGGCAAAACACGTGCGGTTGGGGATAAAGGCACGCTGAACCCAGTGCTGGGCTTGCGCTCATGGCTTGGCATCTCGTCATCGTCGGCGGCGTGCAGGTCGAAGTCCGCAGTGTTCATATCCGCGCCGGGATGTGCTCGGTGTGATAGATATAAACGCTCCGGGAGCACGGAGAGATGCCGACGAGATAACGTGGATGGGGCGCATGGTGAAGTCTATGTCGGGGATGGACGCGACGAGCACCTCGAACGGCAGGTCCTTCAAGACCCACACCGTGTCAGTGACGTCTGGGTGCTCGAGATCCGCGGCGAAGGGCAGGCCGCTAGCAATTGCGAGCGCGTGGGATTCAACGCCGATCGTTCGTAGACTGTCGCGAAACGCGACCATCCTCCGCGGTTCTTGGTCTGTTCCACTAACCTCGGGCAGCCGCTCACTGATATCGACGGTCCTGCGAGACTTGCGCTCGCCGCCGGGAACTGATGTTGATCGAAGTGACTGCTGTCGTTCGTTGCGTAGACGACCGTTGACTCTGCGCCGATACGAGCAAATCTGGCGCGAGTGAACGTCGCTGGTGGAGGCCTGCGCGGGTGGCGGGGTTGAGTTCTACGAGAATGACAAGTCGCAAAAATAAGAGGACATACGGCGGTGCAAGCCATCACTTCGCGACGAACGGCCAGTGATCGCAGGGCGTGCGGCGGAAGTCGACGAGAGGGATGAGCGGCGAGGCGAGGCATCTACGTACAGAACACACGTAGATTAGCTCCTACAGGACACAGGCAAAACAGGGCAGAGACTTACGAGTTGCGGGCTCTTGATCAAATTGCGTGATAGCACAGGTGATGGCGACGCAGCAACTGACGAACGCGTCGAGCCGAACGGCCCCGAGGTGCACAAATCTGTGCGAGCCTCGAGACCTATCGCGCCAGTGCACAAATCTGTGCGAGCTGGCGCGACGGCGGACACGTCGCAGCTCGTGCGCGGGTTGGTAGTACTACTAAAACAAACGGTAAGTCTAGCGAACGGACAAGGTGTATGCCGCGACTTACCTATGGCGAGTATATCGGGCTGTGGGCCAACGGCGTGGGCGTGAGCGGCGGCAGGGGCGAGGGTGGTGTGCGAGGACGCGGGTCGTGGGGGAAGAGGTCAAGGGGCATTTAGAGCTCCGCCGAACACGCGTCCGAATCTGGAACGGCATCATGATCCCGGAACAAACCTCCGCGTGCAACTCGTTCCTAACGCTCCTCGAGCGCACAGACTCAAAGGACGACTGTGATATTGGAATATCTTGGTACTTACAGTAGCATTGAACCGCGTAAGTCTCGACAGGTGAGCGACAGAGCCACGACGGCAGCCTACGGCTTCAGGGCTGAGCTCCATGCACTGCGTCACTGCGTCACTGATGCCCACGTGCTGAGAAGCAGTGCCAAGGGAGCTAGGTTCAGATGTGGACTGCTCCATGCGTACCGAACGGCGAACGCTGGAAGACTACCTTTTTTTGGTAGGGCAGAGTCCGTCTCCATGAGATATTTTCCTGGAAGCTGTTGAAGTCTCGGACGAAAGGAGAGCGTGGCAGACTTTAGTATTATCAGCGGGCGGATGATACGCGCTGACGCGTCGCGCCCTGTCGCGCCGAGTTGTCGGGCCGCATGCCTTGCGCGTGCTTGCACAAGTCGTCAAATGCCTGCGCTTCGAGTCTCGGGTTCACATCCCATTGGAACCCAATTGGTCAAGGTTTGATAGTACTGTACTCTCTTACCTTGCCTTCGAGCTTTGATGAATCACCAGTAACGGGTTACTAACGGCCGGTACGGGTGTATCCGATATAAGTAAAGGTGAATACGGCACGTATGACTCAAGACACTGAGTGAACCGTTACCTCCGCTGTAGGTTGTGTGCGGATGCGTCCAGCTCGTGCGCGAGGTCTTCAAGCTTCAAGCCCGGGTCGTCGTCCAGCAATACAGGCCAGCAGTTGATTGGAATTTGCAAATCCTCGTGCTGCTTTGGGGTTGTGGCTCTGAATCATGCGGCACCCGAGTCCACGCCGCACGCGGCTTCGCTGCGCAGACGATGTGCTGACACGCCGCGCCGAAATGTCGGGTCAAAGGCACTTACAACACATTTGCTGTCATGCTGGACGTAGTAGTAAAAGTAGTAGTATACAGGAGTGGACGGGCCTATCAAGACCTCTCCCGCTTCAGCCGTCAACGTGCACGTATCCACGCGACCGCCGGCGACCGCCGGACGCGAGTTGGTCTCAGCGGGAGATTTGAGTCCGTGCAGGCTACGAGACAACCTCCAGTACATATCAATATTACTGATGGTGCGGTAGAATTGTTCGTATCATAAGACTGCACTATACCTGCACAGCAGAAGCGAGAAGAACCGGCTTTCAACCAGCCATGCTCTAGTGATACTGTAGCGCTTCGTGAAAGTTCCCGCGGCTCTGAATCTTGCTCGGCTGAAGGTTTACTGTCCGCCTTTGCGGGAGCTAACACACAGGCTCGGTAAAGCGCGGAAGGGAATTCGTATCGCTCAGGGAGTCGTACAGGGTCTTTATATACTGTTCACAGAGTGAGCTAATGGAGATCCGTTCTGAGACAATCCGTCATTTGTACGTCAGGGTTTGGAGCGTGGCGTGAGAGTAAGTGGGACTTGTACTATCCCAGTACTCAAGAGCTTTGGTCCTCGACGGACCTTGCACATGGAGTCCGCGCCAACGGACGGACCTTTGGCGCGGGAAACGGCCAAGAAACGGCTGTTTCCATACGGCTCGTCGGAGTGCGGGCGTTGAACGCAACTTGGCACGAACGCGCAAGCCGGTACCCCGCACAGATTTGTGCAGCACAGCGCCCGTGCACGGTCGGTTGGACGACGTCCTTGCGAGCTCGCACAGACTTGTGCACTCGCGCGAACGTGTGCCGCTCGTCCGCGAACGTGTGCGGCGCGCGGGCGCGCAAGGGGCTGGCCGGAAGCAAATCAACGATACCGGGTCGGTAACCACTTTAAGGTCGAGCTGGAGGGGGTACCCTATGTATATCCGCGGATATACATCCGAAATCCGCGGATTTGGTTCCGCTTCCGCGTTCCGCAAGCCGGCAGCAGCATTAGAGCGAGTCCCAACAACGGATAGGAGTAATACAGTGAGTGTATAAGACATTTTGATCTCTATCTAGGGTTGCAGACTTGCAGTGAACCCTTCATTGCTATATCTCAGATTCACTGTGCCGTTCTCGTCATACAAGCCCTATTATCATGGAAGGCAGATTTATTATCATGGAATACACGTTGACTCCCTGCTTTGCCATGTAGTATGATCTGTGGTTGATACAGCTATTCCTGAACTGTACGGCAGAGACAGGTTTCCCCATTAGCTCTGAGTGAGTGGTTTGCACGGCCTGCCGTATTTCCGGCTGGGTGTCCAACAGACCAAGAGAGTAACAGTTAAAATACCACACCCCTACTCTCAGTACAGTGACTATACTACAGTTATAGCCTCCGTAAAAGCATCAATCTAGATCCAATGACTGGCTGAGGCAGTTCTCAGCTCCGGAGATGCGGCGATTACGAGTGTACATCCGGCATGCCGAGATGCCGAACGGGCTCCCCGAACACTTTAAGAGGCTCTCCGGGGGGTACCCCTTACATACGGGGTATTCCGCATTTGCTTCCGGCCACCCCCTTGCGGGCACGAGGCCTGTTTCGTGTCGCTGCGCGCGGCGGCTCGTTGGACGTTGAACTCCCGACAGCGCGCGCGTCTCTCCTCAGTGTCGCGCTCACTGTGCTTGCCGTTCAGCTCGCCGTGGCCGGGTCGTGACGATACTCGCACCAGCTCGATTCACCCTGCAAAGTTTCGAGCTCCTCCCTGGACCTCGACGACCTCGACGTTGTCTGTAACCTATGTGAGCTTCTGATGGCTCGTCACCTTACTATGGTGTCTTGAGCCAGATTTTGTGCGCCTTCTCTTGCGCACCGTCGAGATCGTGCGCCTGCTCGAACCCACTCGAGGTATCTTATGCATTTCTTCTCTACCCTGTTTCCACCTCGTATTCTGACGATCCCGAGCTGCAGGAGTTATCGTGCCAAATCTTCCGCGTGCCCTTTCGAACTGTGTACGCCGCCTTTCGACACCCCGCCCGCCGGTGTACCCCGCACAGATTTGTGCAGTACACCGGCCGCGCGCAGGCGACGAGGCGACGTCCTCGCGAGCTCGCACAGAATTGTGCACTCGTTGCGACGTGTACCGTAATTACTCGCGCGCAAGGCCTATTTTATCACCGCGCCCGCAACCGCGCCTCGCTGGACGCGCCGAATATGTGCACACGCCGCGCAAGGCTGATCAAATAATCCACGTACGTCTATAGCCTCGTCTGTTGCGCAGCGTCCTCCCATGTACTTACCAACCGCCCGTCATCGTCACGCACAGGTTCTGCAGCGCAGGGCTCTCGACGAACCGGAACACCTCTCCCAGACGCCTTCCTTACTTTCGGTGAGCCAGCTTACGAGTTGTCGGCTTCGCGCGCTCACACTCTCTTCTTCTTTTTGTGTTTATAGTTAGCGTCGTCCTCGCTCGTGCGTGCGAGGTGTGCTGGGCGTGTCGAGACGCGTACCAAGCCGTTATAGTGTACGTGTACTCCCCCAGATACGTTTTCTGCCAGTGTCGATCCATAGATCGTCCGTGCTGACTCCCTCGCCAGCGCGTACGACAGTGGACAGGTACCCGACCCTTCTAGCGACAGAACCCACGTTCAAAGGCAGGCACGCCACATGCTCAGATGCACGCACGCGTCTCATCGCGTCCGTTTTCTCGACCCGTGCAGGGCTTAAGATGACAGTACCTCCCCCGACCGGCCACAAGTCGACTCACTCCCTACACAGTCGGGAGTTACGCCGTCCCAGTCCCCTGTCTTTCTGCACTAACTACTCCTACCACGCTCCCATTCTCTATCTGCTACTGTTATCGCTCCCTGTACATACCCTCGCCGTGCATGAGACAAAGGTATCCAGGATCCCACGGCGCCGAGTTCACAACCATGTACGGCCAGGACAAAAGTACGGTCCGCTAAAACTGTCTGAACTTTACCTCTTACGCGCATTTGATATCACTGGAATATACCCGCTGCTGATGGGTCTAATCACCCTGCAGCTCATCTCTATCCTGTGTCTCGTACACCAAGGTCAGTCTGTAAGCGAAGCAACCGCCAGGCTTCGTCATATCTGCAACGTACCTGTAGGGCGTAAATGTCAGCTGCAAATTTCTCTGTCTATCCTAACTACGATATGTTGTACTTGAGTTATTACATTTTGTGGACAAGCCATTAGGTATTTATGGGACATGGCTCATCGGAAATGTGGGACAGGTAGACAGGGAAAGGACTTGTCCGGGTA
>KV426015.1:75185-94200 GCA_001632375.1 Exidia glandulosa HHB12029
TCAGAGGAAGACGGCCTCATCCTGTTCCGCGGCAAGGTCTACGTCCCCAAGGACAAGGACCTACGCCGGCGCGTGGTTGCAGCGCACCATGACAGCATGATTGCAGGTCACCCTGGACGATGGCGTACGCTCGAGCTCATATCGCGTAACTATTGGTGGCCTGGCATGACTCGCTTCGTCGCCACATATGTGCACTCATGCGATGCGTGCAACCGCACGAAGATCTTCCCTGCATCACCCGCTGGTAACCTGATGCCCAACCCCATCCCAACGCGCCGCTGGCAGTTCGCTACCTGTGACCTGATCGTCGGCCTGCCGGAGAGCCGAGGCTACAACGCGATCATGGTCATGGTGGACAGACTTGGGAAGCAGCTGCACGTCGCTGCCACCACGTCTGAGGTCAACTCGGAGGGGGTCACTACCACCTGGCGCGACCGGGTTTGGGTACATCACGGGCTTCAGGAGGGCGTCATCAGCGACCACGGACCACAGTTCGTCTCCAGGTTCATGAGGGCGTTACACGACAAGCTCGGTATCAAGACCCTCGCGTCAACGGCCTTCCACCCGCAGACCGATGGGCAGACCGAGCGCCTGAACCAGGAGATCGAGCAGTTCCTTCGCCTAGGGATCGGCACGGGTACGGGTAACCGGTGCGGATCTTGACACCCGTACCCGTACGGGTGCGGGTACGGGTTTAGCATATGTATACCCGTCACCCGCTGTATCCCGTGGTATCATAACCCGTATATACCCGCGGGTTTAGACTCCCCGATTGGGATTAGTTAGGGCCCAGCCAGCTTGACGACCAGTCCGGATCTAGAGTCGGAGCTAAATCTCTCCCTCCCACCCCCATTGTACTGCTGCAATGTCTGGGAAAAAACACACCAGCAAGAAGCGGAAGGGCTCGCGCTCTCCTCCACGTAACAAGTCTAAGAAGGCCCGCTCTTCATCAGTCGCAACAACAGGGTCGGCAAACAATACCAACGCCGCCGACAGCGCATCTGTCAATACAGCCCCAAGCCGCCGAGCCTCTGTTACCGACATGGACGAGAACGGTACTGAACATGCCAGCGAGAACGAATGGGAGGACGAAGAAGAAGATGCTGAGGCACAGCTGCGTCAGTCCCTCCACATCCCGCAAAGTTGATATTCACCCACCTCAGAGCGCCTTGCCGCGAAATGGACGGCCCCAATCTATGCATTCTACCAGCCTCTGCCAACCGTTGGCCACACCGACGCTGGCCGCCGCTTCCACGAGTTTCACTGCATGGGTCGGAACTGCAAGAAATCGGTCAAGCGCTATCTGGACGGCAACGACTCTGGATCCACTTCAAACCTCCACAAGCATGCCAAGAGTTGCTGGGGCGACGAAGCTGTCAAGGCTGCAGACGCGGCAAAAACGGCAAAGGACGCACGCGAGAATGTTACGACGCCGCTCCGGAGCAACGGCACCATTACAGCGGCCTTCGCGCGCACCGGGAAGGGTAAAATATCCTACATGCACCGGCAGCACACCCGGGCAGAGATGCGGTGAGCACTTTCCAACCGAGAAGTATGCAAAGACTCACGCTATTACAGAACCGAGATTGTCAAATGGGTCGCGAAGAGCCAGCGCCCGTTCTCCATTGTTGAGGACGAAGGGTTCAATATATTGATGAAAACCGGCCGCCCAGAGACCTGGATTCCCTCGTCAACGACCGTCGCGCGGGATGTTCGCACCGTCTTCAAGAATGCTCGTAAGCGAATCGCGAGTCTGCTTCAGGTACGTCACACTATCGCCGCCTTGTCATCAGCCACGGACTCATATGCGGTATAAGGCACACGACGGAGCACTCAACTTCGCAACGGATGCGTGGACCTCCCCGAACCACCGTGCATACTGCGCGGTATCGGTGCACTTTGAGGTCGATGGCGTCCCGATGTCCTTCCTCCTCGACGTGGTGGAAATCGCCAAGGTATGCCGCCTGAAAGAACATTCGCCGCTGTGCTGAAAGATACGCCGGGACCACAGTCACACTCGGGGATGAACCTCGCCATCGCATTCGCCGACATCCTAAATGAGTTTGGGATCGCAGGAAAGGCCAGTAGATTGACACGTACCGAGTGCTCGTGGACTAAGCTGCATTATTTAGATGCTGAGTATAACCTGCGATAATGCGTCAAACAACGACACGCTCGTCCAGGAGTTGCAATTCTTACTGCTCGAGCACGCATGGCCAGGAGAAGCGAATCGCACACGCTGCTTCCTGCATGTGATCAATCTCGTTGCAAAGACTCTCCTGCGCCAGTTCGACCCACCGAAGAAAGATGTGGACGAGGCACTGACCGCCGAGGAAAAGAAGCTGATCCAAATCTCGGACGAGCTCGACGCGGATGACGGCCTGAGTAGCGCTGCTGACGAGGCCGATGGTGATGAGGACGACGTGGACGGCTGGGTAGACGAAATGGCGACGATGACGGACGAGGAAATAGAAGCGTTGGGCCAGGAGATTTTGCCTGTGCGGTTGGCCTTAGCCAAGGTGTGTGGCAGACTCCGCCGCACGGCTCTCCTTCTTACCGCGACGAGCAGCTGCGAAAACTCGCGTACAAGATCCTGCATTCATCGACAAAGCATCTCCCCCGATGGCGCGAGATCGTTCGAGAGCTCAAGCGCGCAGAGCGGATTATGCCTCGCGACGTTTCGACGCGGTGGAACTCAACTTTTGACATGCTCTTTTTCGCGCTCGAATACCGCGAGGCCATCGACAAGATTACCAGCGACCGCAACTCGGATCTGCGTCTCTTCGAGCTCTCGGACCAGGATTGGGAGATAATGGCGCAGTTGCGCGATGTACTGAAGGTGCGTCTGTTATCTTACACTGACGGACTCACGCTGACATACACAGATCTTGAAGGATGCGACTTTGTTCTTCTCACGCGCCACGCCTAACTTGGCCGTCGTCATTCCCGCCATGGACCACATCGACAGTGTGCTTTCGACGCAATCGGTCACGACAAAGTTCAACCCGGCCATACGCGCGTCTCTCGTCCTCGCCAAGCGCACCCTTAATCGCTACTACAGCGTCACGGACTGGTCGGATGTCTACCGCATAGCAATGGGTTCGTTTATTGTACAACAACGTTTGCTCTTGTCGTTGCCTGACGTATCCAGTCCTCCATCCGCAGTTCAAGCTAGAATACTTCAAGCGCATGAAGTGGCCCCAGGCCTGGATCGACACCGCGCTGGAGATTACGCGTACGGAGTACGAACGGAAGTACGCAAACCGCGAGGTTCCTGGAGCTGCTGCGCAGTCAGAGGCAGATGCGCCGTCGAATACTGTGAGTCTTTCCTTCCTTTTCTTTCTCTCTACTTTCGTCTTCCACCCCCGGGCACACATCCCTCGCTGTGACACCACTCTTTCCCCTCCCTTTTTCGCCCTCGGCAGTCGTTGCGAGTCCAATGAACGTGCCGCAGCCGCTCAATTTCCGCCGCTTGCTGGCCTCGTTATGCACGTCTCGTCCGCACGCGGCACGCCCGGCCGAGCGTCAGTGCAGACAGCGCTGATGCAACCTTGCGTCAGTCCGCATCTGCTGCGGCACCAACGCGACGCAAATGGCTTCGACAGCCTCACCAGATCGTGTACCGCGTACAACGCCCTCCAAGGCGTCAATGGCCGCGCTACGACGACGAACGCTCGTGCCATGTCCGCAGTCGCGACGTTGGGCAGCAGCGGACGCCCGTGTGCCACTATACTGCGGTCGCAGCATGCGCGCACTTGACGCGCATGCGCATATTCTCTTCTTATTCTTTTTCTTTTGCTGCACCGCTGATTTCTGTCGTTTACAGGACCAGACCGGCAACATCTTCGATAGTCTTCCCATGCTCGCCGTCCCTGTCCGGGTACTTCGGGACGAGTTGGCAGCGTTCCTCGCAGCCGACGTCGAGGTTCCCGAAGGGGGTGATGCCTTGAAATGGTGGAAGCGGAATTCAGCAACGTACCCTCGGTTATCGCGTATGGCGCTTGACTACCTGTCTATCCCAGGTGAGCGGCGCCGTATATTTTCCCTGCTCGTACTATACTGACGCGGCATATCTATAGCAACATCGGTTGATGTGGAGCGAACATTCAGCCGCGGGCGAACACTCCTCTCGCATGTCCGAAACAGGCTCTCGGCGCAAAGCACACGCGCACTGCTGTGCTTAGGCTCATGGATACCACTGAACATCGTCAAGACAGAGGACATCAAGGCGGTTGCGGTACAGGATCCAAAGGAGGAGGATGAGGAGTTGGAACTGTCGTGGGCATCTATCTTGCAGGTGGTAGACCTCACTGAGTAGCATCGGCTCTTTTCTATACCAATCTCATATCATGTTCAAACTTCACGGGTTACCCGTCTACCCGGCGCCTATACCCGTTACCCGCCCTAACCCGTACCCGCTGCGGATAAGGGCCGCGACGGGTACGAGTACGGGTTGTTCCTCGAGCACCCGTGGGTATACCCGTGCCGATCCCTACCTTCGCCTTTTCTGCAACGAGCGTCAGGACGACTGGGCCGACCTGCTGCCCATGGCCGAGTTCTGCTACAACAACCGCGTCAACGCCTCGACGCAGCAGACTCCTTTCATGTTAGCAACGGGTCAGCATCCGCGCATGGGCTTTGAGCCACGTCGTCCCGGCAAGGTTGAAGCTGCCAACGAGTTTGTCTCTCGTATGCAGGGTGCAGTTGACGAGGCTCGTGCTGCGCTGCAGAAGGCCGCTGATGACATGGCGCGTTTCTATGACGCACACCGGGACGGGTCAGTGGAGTACGAGGTGGGCGACAAGGTCTGGCTGGACTCACGCGACATCAAGACGACTCGCCCAACAAAGAAGCTGGAAGACAAATGGTTTGGGCCGTACACGATTGCTGCCAAGATCTCGCGCAACGCGTACCGTCTGACGCTGCCCAAGACCATGAAGATCCATCCAGTTTTCCATGTGAGTCGTCTGCGTCGTTTCATCCCAGACCCCATCGAAGGGCGTCGCGCACCACCACCGCCGGAACCCGAGGTCGTCAATGGCGAGGAACGGTTCGAGGTGGAGTCCATCGAGAACTCGCGTATCCACCGTGGCAAGCTGCAGTACCTCATCAAGTGGAAGGGGTACACGCGCGAGAACAACACGTGGGAGCCAGAGGATTGTGTCGACGATGCACCGCTTGCTATCGCTGACTTTTATCGCCGTCACCCCTCTGCCCCACGTCGCGTTGCCACGGCCACCTTCTCTGCCCTCCCATTCCGGCCTTACGAGAACTTCACCACTACTCCACGCGTGCCCTCTACTTGGGAAGAGGGTGTACGTGCTTGCACGTCGGGACGACGTGTCTTGAAGGGGGGGTGATGTCAGGGTTCCACATATTCTCTTTCTTTTTCTCTTTCTATGGTCTCTTTAGATACTATATAGTCTCCCACGCTCATGATCCCGGCCTTTCCCGTTTCGTTGATATCTGTGCCACGGCAGCTTCCGGATCCTCATTCTTGATCTCTTAGGATTCCCGCTGCCTAGGTACGCCGCGCTCTTACTGTATGTAGCTCTGTCTTCAACTTAGGATTCCCGCTGCCTAGCGCGCTTCCTCGGATCTGGTCTTAGTTGTGTGGTGTGGTTGGCCCTGTGCTCGCTCCCCAGCAGCTTCTCCCGCTTTCTCCTCTCTCGGTCTGCGCTAGTCGGCGTCGCCCTGACAGTAGCCGTGCTCGTGCTCGTGGGCATGGCATCTACATGTACAGTACCCTCCAAGCAGAGACGAGAATCAACAGACTGCCGCTTCCGCTTTGCAGGATGATGCGAGTCACCGTCTTCTGATGGGTCAAGCAGCATCCGGGCACCTGCATCGTCGTCTTCTTCCAACTTGTACCTCCAATGTGTCTCCAGAATGGACAGCGTCTCCCGACCCCACCCCTTCTTGACCCATTGCTTTCTGGCCTCTGCCCGCAGCACCAGAATCTCGTTCTTCGTGAGCAGACGTTCAGATCTGCCAGGTTGGTCGCAAGGGAAGTTGAGGGACGCCCGAACGCCGCCCACAAAACGCTGGACCATATGGAAAGCATTGCGCGGGTCAATAAGAACGGGATCCGCGGTGGCAACGGTGGGACTACGAAGAGTCAGCCCCGTTAAGAAGACAGTTGAAATGGTACTGACACTGTGGCCGGACCGGTCTTCACTGGTGCAGAATACCCGCAGTACTCAAGCGGTCCTATAGCGACCATGTTGGTCTTGTAGACAATGTACTTGAACAACTTCTTGACGCGGAAGTTATTATCGTGCAACCTGAATATCGACGAAACGGGGGGAGTCAGACCTCTGGCAATTACCGCAACGGCGTAGCACGCACTTCTCGTTGTTCGACCCTGGTACCATGACAGACCTGATTTGGCCCTCGTTCGAGTCCTTGTCCTCGTCCGCAACTGGATAGAAGTAGGTCGACACCCGAATCCTGCGCTCAGAGTCTGGCAGGTAGCGCTCATGGACAGCAATGTTGGGAATCCGCTGAGGACGAGTGTTGCGGACAGCGGGCGTATCAGATACACCCAGGCCACAAAGAGGCCACTCGTGGCTCGCGCACACTATACACCACGTCTCCGGACGTATACGGAGCTGATACACTGGCTGAGCAGTGGGGCATCCGAGCGAGCGTGCGAGGAGACGTCACGCGAGAGAGCACCGGTACTCCAACCGGGCCTCCGGTGGTGAGCCTGTACGCAACTTAGAGCCCTCGCCTCCAGCTCCAGCATACAGGTTACAATGTAAGGGGGTCCAAGACGACTAGGCGTGAACACGCATGCGCTGGGATGCGCAATGCGCGTTGGTGCAACCCTCCAGATGCCGAGGAGAGAGAAAGGCAAGTTGGGGGTTTAGAATGACAAGACTAGAGTACATGGCGAATGAGACCTGGTCCTTATGTACTCTAGTGCTGAATAATCGCATTCCGGGCATTAGCGCAATGTGCCTCGGCGCTAAGCAACCTCTGAGGCTAGTGTTGTCCTCGGCACCGCACTGGGACTCCGAACTCCCTGCTCCGCCATCTCCGCTCGACCCAGCGGTGACCGAATGTCTTGATGAAGGTAGGGCGAAGGCAATGGCGGCCTTGATGACGTAGAAGCGAGAGTACGAGGGCGAGGACTCGAGCGCGTGAAGCAGACCGGATATCCGGCCGGGGATCCGGTTGGGCGGAACAACGAGAAACTTGGAGAGTAAAGCCTACGGCGAGTTAGGTGCTGGTGCAAAGCAACGACATCGAGAGAGGACTTGCCCTTCTTGTACTCCGCCGTTATGGGGTCTATCACCGAAGGAACGGGATCACCAAAAATGAGGTGACCGAGGTGTTGCACTTTGCGGAACGCGATAGCGAGGTATGATGGTTCGAAGGCATCCGGCGGGCTACGAAGACGATGCACAATCTTGGACTTTTTCCGCTCACGAGATTTGAGCCACTTCTGCATCAAATATCAGCTCATGGCTCTTCGAGGTCACGTCGCGCACACATACATTATATTCCGCGATTGCCTGTGCGTGTCGCGGGTGCACAAGTACGTCCTCCTTTGCATGCACAAACAGGAAATCACGCCTGAATGCCCAGCGCTGATCCTGCGTTGGTGACATGAGGATGTTACCGTCCGCGCGAAGCGACTTGTGACCCAGATGGAGCGCCAGCCTGACGACCTTGGTCCATTAGTCCCTCTTTGCGCGGAACATGAAGACGTAGTACGCTTCAACGAAGCGCGCAAACCGCGAGGGGTCACCGACTACCTCGCCCACAGTGAGCGAAGGAGACAGGCCTGAGCATCAATCAGTGAATTTGTCCAGACCGAAGGCCTTGCCTTGCACGCACCCACCATAAAAAAAAGCTCATTAATTGTAAACGCACCGAGACCGGGAAAGTACTTAGCGTATGTTGTACGAAAAGCGCAGATGGCAAGAGCTGTGCACTTAGCCGGCCCCTTCTTGAGGACAATGTGTACGCGCTCCGCCAGCAACTGCCACCATTCATGTGGAATGGGCAGGTTGTCGAGGTCCGTCTCAAATCCCGGGAATACATCGGGAGGAAAGGCAGGGTGCTGCTTCGACCAAGCAGGCTGCAATGAAGCGTGAGATGAGACCCAGTAAGAAGACGCCATTGTGGATTGCGCACCTTAGCCAGAAGATCCTTTGTAAGCAATGCCAGTACATAGTCAGGAAATTCGAGCGCCATGATGATTTTAAATGTGCGTTGACTCTAGGCACAGACTAACAGGTCAGTGCCATGGAACGAGAGAAACACAGGGAAGTATGTTACCGGCACCGCAGGGACATCAACAACGCGCTCATTCCACACCTTCTTGGGATACAGTTGGAGCGATGTGTGCAATAAATAGTGCATCTGGACAGTGACCCGCGTCAGACCTTCATCCCAATCTGACCAAGCCTGGAACACGTACGTCGAGGACACATTTCTTGAAGTCCAACATGAGCGACTTCGCAGATAGGTGGATGTCGACGAGCTCCATGCCGTCCAAGGACTTGAAATCAAGTGGCCATACAGTGCCGCGGTCGTGGAGAGTGCCACGCTCCAAGGCCTCCCACGACTCGAGCTTCACAGCCTGCTTGCGGGCGATGCATTCCGGAGGCGGTCCAAGTTGCCCGATGGCCTCGCGCTCGGCCTTCGTATGGTTGGCCCAGATCCCGACCAGCGGCCAGCCCGAGGAGTTGCGGCGGAAGGAGAGGACATCCAGCACAGCAAGCAGATGCGCGTGGGACACTATGAGTTCACCGCCTTCGGGACACATCGCGCAAGACGAGAAGGGCGAAGGGAGAGAGGTGTGATGCGGAGTTATCACGTCGTTTGCTGTGCATGATGTTTGGCTTTATAGGTTGCGGGTGCGGACAGATTTGTTGACGAATCATGTGATGATGGCGCACATTGTCAGGGAAAGCGTGAGCCGGCGCTCGCCCAGCTCAAGCCGCAGCTCACGTTTCCGCCATGCAACCTAAGCCTTACTTGCAATGCACACCGTCCGCATATTATTTCATTGGCCTTACAGAGCAGTATTGACCTTCGCAAGCGGAGGTCCATCTCGTGGGGAAGACTCTCGTCCCACAATACGCTATGTCGATGCCATTGGGACGACGGAGACGGCAGAGGCGGAGATGGGGAACACGAAAAGACAGGATGTCCTCCCCATGCAGGGAGACAGAAGTGTTGCCTAATCTGCCGCCGACCTGGGCACAACACGCGCACCTGCACTGCTACCCAAGCCGCTTGTTATACACCTGTTCACTCTGTGCTGCTCCTTGATCTGGGCTTCTCGTAGTACGCGTGTCCCGGCACCCATGGCTGGCCTCTCCTCTCTTTGAATCCTGTCTCAGCTCTCTCTATATATGTGTCACTTGTTGTGTAAATTGTCACGGCACCACATATATGCCTCGGTGGGAGGACGCTCAGAGAGGAGGAGGTGGGTTGAGGAGACCGAGTCCGCACAACATGGTGGTATACGGCAGGAGATCGAATCTAGAGTACATGGGTATCAAGATGCGATCTATATACGACCGGACATGAAGCGGGATCACAAAGGTGGGCCGAATGTCAGAGGGAACACGTAACCATCACAAGGCACACAGCATGAGCGTATCACAAAGGAGAATCTAAGGGTCAAACGGTACGAGGACATTGGTCAAAGAGAAAGGTCATATTCTCTAGAAGGAGGCAAGCTCGAGGGGTCGCAAGAGGGGGAGATTGCACGGCGATCTCCCGTCGCCTCTACATGTATGGGCTGTGTCCGGGTGTAGGGACCTGATGAAGGATGATATCGGCGAGGAGCTTGATGTGGGCGAGCGCAGCGCGTAACTCGTAACTCGGTACTGAGCCTCCAGACCTGGCGAACCTCGTAGGCTAGCATGAGGTAGGGGTCAGGCTCCGCCGGAGTACCCTCGTACGCAGGGAGCGGAGGCTGGGTAGGGGGCTCGAGGTCCGGGACGCTGTCGTCCTCGGAGGGTGCGGGTTCGTGCGCGTCGCGAGGCGATTCGACGGCGTTCGCAGTGGGGGCATTGAAGAGTTCCCCGGACGAGCTGGTGTCGATAACGTCGGCCATGGTAGGAGTGGGTCAGGAGGGATTGATGGAGGATCGCCTATGGACAGCGATCTCCGTGCGATCTATAAAGGATCGCAACTCGGGCCATTGAGCCCTTGGGGGACGAAGGTAATCACGACCGAGGAGGGGTCTTGGAGGCTTTGAAGGTGAGAAAATCCCCTACAGCTAGAGTGGTAGCTCTTGTACCGTAACATACATACCCTAGATTCGATCTGGTCTATTCTACACCAGTGATGCTTTCTCGTTGACCCGCCCGCGCATCCCGCGGGCCCTCTTCCTGAACCTCTCCTCCATCTCCCTCCAGCATCCGTTTGTGCGGCGAGGCATGACCGGTGCTTTTAACAACAAGGCAGAGATGACGGGAGCATGGACAACATGCCACTCTGGTGCAATATGTGCAGACGCCTGCGTCCATGGCGCATGTTCAAGCACAGTCGCAAGGGCTGCTCTCATGATCAAGCTCTCGAAGACACTGCTGCTGTAAAGAACATTAGCACTGTGGCCCACCTGCTGGCAGATGAGTGGTCTGGACAGGCGCAGCGTGACTTGGCCGGCTTGCTATGTTTTGCAGACACAATTACTTTCCTCTGTGTGCTTGACCTGGCTGATGTTTGAATCCTCAGAGGCAACAACAAAGCTCTCTGTGTGGCCAGCAGGTGCAGAAGCACCCAGAGCCACGGGGAGGGCCACCTGTGGCTCGCACACCTAGCCACCACAACCAGAGAGAACCTCTACCGAGTAAGCTGACCGCGCGGGACAGACTCGGTGGCGAGAGGTCTCTACAGGTTGACAAAGGGATTCGGACTGGAACCTGCTCGGTGATCGTACACTACCCTAGGGTGCTTGTCAGGTACCCCAGAGTGTACGGGCGCGGTGGAAAGAGGATCCAAGGTGTCTTGGTGCAAAGAGACGCGCGTCTGCGGCAGCACACGTGCTAGAAGAATCCCATCCAGAGGTTCCAGAGGAACGGAACAAGGAACCAAGGGTGTAGAATACCAAGACTAGAGTACATGCAAAGCAGGGACAGATCCTGATGTACTCTAGTGAGTTAAATCTATAATCCGAACCTCGGGTGAATCCTCAGGCACCGAGCCGGTCTCAGCCATCATGCTAAGCCAGGACGAGGTATGCCTTGCCTCTGCGTATTGTGCTGTCCAGGTGCCAAAGCAAAGGTGTGCTATACGTCATGGGCGAAGATGCAGATGGTCTCTAATTCCCCTGTGCCCAAGAGCGGTAGCGATTTGGGTGCAGTGGAGGCCAACGGGATGCAGTCAGGATACCGATGGTTGGAACACTCTCCTCACACTCTATCTGTGGGTGCGCAATAATAACACCAACCTTGTCGATGAGTTGGCAGCAGTTGCATATCACACTTGTCCATGCTGCCACACCCTTTGACCGTTTGCAGACTTTCTTGATGAGGTTGGTGGGATACTGCATGTTGTGCCGCTCTGTGCAACTCGCTGTATGGTCTGAACTGCCACTGCAGCATCGGCACCTTGTGTGATCCTTGCAAGGATCCAGACTTACATCACCCTCAGCATTGCAACAAGTGGAGGCCGTCCTTCAAGTGGACCATACAGAAGTAGTTATACAACACATAGACGCACACACACAAAAAGGGTGACGACCTTGCGCTGAGTGAAACAGCGCAGGACTCAGTTAACCGTCTGTCTGGACTGTTCCTTGAGTGCAGCAACACCCAACACTGGTGTTGCACCATGTGCCATGCGGTCTTTGCAGAAATATTGTGAGAGTCACTGATGTCCGACACTGCAATCATCCAGGTGTCTCTGGATCGCATTGTCCCCGGTCCCCGGAAAGGCCACTACATCCACGGGAATGTCCAGCTGCTCTGTCTTGGCTACCAATGCTTCAAGATGGAGTTCTCAACCAAGCAGCTCGTATCGCTGGTGCTGGCTCTCCGCAGCCCATACAACAAGCCATGATTGGACTACGCGGAAAATTGGGCGAAGAAGCAGGTGGAAAGCCTTGTACAACACATTGAAATAGCCGGACAAGAGCGTAAGGCTAGCAACCTGACACACAACTTGATCGACAGCAGCAGGATTCTAGTGAAAATCCTGGAGCAGCAGTGTATGAACACCCATTTTGCCCTGCTCTTTGATGCTTGTCATGCTACAGCTACCATAGTATATAGTTCCCAGCATATCCTGTTTCATCCTTTAGATTTGTCCACTTTGTTCTAGGTACGCTCGCTGACTGCTCGCTGTACCTACTCTTTACACCTTTGTTCTAGACTTACTTCTGCCGTGTCTGCGGGCCAGAGTGTGGTCTCACAAAGCTTGCTGACTCTCTGTAGGTTTCAAGTGCGTGTTCTCAGACATTGCGATGCCATTGTGGGCGGCCAGCATCGACTGCATCAACAACGCCAAGGGCATCATCCTCGTTGGTATCAATATACTGCTCAACCCCATGTGGTGTGGTAAGTTGTTGTGTTGAGGCGCATGTTAAGGCACATATTTGGGACTTATTCCTTTGCTAATGGTTACTCCCGAGTGCATCCATTGCTGTCTCCAGCATCCTCACAACTGTTGCGATACTTCTGACTATCCCCCACATGGGGTGCCCACATTGTGTCACGGCACCACACATATGCCTCAGTGGGAGGACACTCAGAGAGGAGGAAGTGGGTCGAGGAGACCGAGTCCGCACAACATGGTGGTATACGGCAGGAGATTGAATCTAGAGTACATGGGTATTGAGATGTGATCTATATACGACTGGACATGAGGCGGGATCACAAAGGCAGGCCGAATGCCTGAGAGAACACGTAACCATCACAAAGGCACACGACACAAGCGTATCGCAAAGGGGGATCCAAGGGTCAGACAGTACGAGAGCATAAGTTAAAGAGAAAGGTCATATCCTCCAGAAGTAGGCGAGCTCGAGGCATCGTGAGGAAGGGCGATCGCAACGACACGTATGGGCTGCGTCCGGGCGCAAGAACCTGGCGAAGTATGATATCGGCGAGGAACTTGATGTGGGCAAGCGCCGCGCATAGCTCGGCGCTGAGCTTCCAGACCTGGCAAACCTCATAGGATAGCATGAGGTAAGGGTTGGGCTCCACCGGGGTGTCCTCGTACGTCGGGTGCGGGAGTTGGACAGCGGGTTCGAGGTCTGGGACACTATCGTCCTCGGAGGGTGCGGGTTCATGCATGTCGCGATGCGATTCGGAGCCGTTTGCAGCGGGGACGTTGAAGAGTTCCCCAAACGATGTGGTGTCGATAACGTCGGCCATGGTGCGAGTGGGTCAAGAGGGATTGATGGGGGATCACCTGCGGACGGCGATCTCCGTGCGATCTACGTGGGAACACAACCGTGTAGTTGAGCCTTCGGGCACGAAGATAATCGCGAAAGAGGAGGGGTCTTGGAGGCTTTGAAGGCGAGAAAATCTTCTACGGCTGGAGTGGTAGCTCTTGTGCCGTAACACATTGAGGAAGAGGTACCACTGCCAGTGTCACCAGTGTCAGAAACACCACGGATCTCGCCAGATGTGGGCGCTCAGTGGATAGAGGGAGAGGCGAGTGCACGTCACATGGTAGTATAGACCCAATCGAATCTAGTGTACATGGAACACAACTGAGAGGTATTCAAGCGTTACGAGACAGGAACCGAAAGAGCAAGAAGAATCAGGACACGAACACCAATCAGAAAAATTGAGGCGAATCACATGAATGGGAAGCAAGGCAGTGCGAGCAATGTGAGGATGAGACCGAGAAGCTGAAGCTACAGTCACAAAACTTTGAGATTTTCGGTCCAAAACGGTGCATTTACTGAATGACAGCGGGCAATTTCCGCCTCACATATTATATTATATTGAACTTGAGACCTAAAATGTTTAGAGCATGGTAGTAGTGCGAGTGCAGTGAAAGGTGTTGCAGTGGGGAAGATTGGAATGGAAAGATTATGGGGCCAAAACTCAAAACCTCAGGAAATGCTCTGAGGGTCATACATAGAAGCCTCACGGTCATATAAATAGCACACTTACATATTTGATTGGAGTGCGTCCCTGATCTAGTTACAGAGTTATGCTTGCCTCAATTCAGCCATTTTAGCAACCTTAGATAACGGAGATGTTCTGGACAGGGGTTCAGGGCCAATCTGGGGACCTCTTGAGTCATCTATATCTATGTACAACTCGATATATTGATGCTTCAGGACGTTGCACCCCAATGTTGCTCCTCAGTGACCGGAAATACAGAGCTCGGAATTCAACCTGAGCCGAGCACAGCTCAATAACTAGATGAGAGGCATACCTCATCAAACAAAGAATATACACTGTATTAACGCTGGTTACATGGCAGAGAGGTCTACACGGCCCTCAGAGCATTTTCCAAGGTTTTGAGTTTCACCCCCATAATCTTGCCCTTCTGATCTTCCCCACCACACCACCTTTCACTGCACTCGCACTACTACCATGTTCTAAACATCTTAAGCCTTAAGTTTCGGATTAATATGTGAGGCAGAAATCGCCTGCCGTCATTCAGTAAATGCACCGTTTGTGGACCAAAAATCACAAAGTTTGCGACTGTAGGTACAACACGAATGACAACATGTGAAATGTATTGGGAACACGAGCGATGACGGGGAGAGAGAAAGAGAGAGAGAGCTATGTAGATACTGAGTCCATAAGAGAAAGGAGAGGGAGAAGGAATGCTTGCTCAAACTCGGGCTAGCGTCTCGCTGTAAGTCCTTCAACCGGGTGTGTCTCACGTGTGAGATAGCCTAGGAAGGCACAACTGCACGGCGAAGAGTGCGAGCATGACGCAGCCAACGAGCGCAATATAGAAGCGAGGCTTGCGAACGACGTGTTCGTAGACGAGTCCGCACATGGGTTCAGGCCTGAACGGGAGAGGCCTGCATCGGTAGTCGTCGTGGGGTCGTGGCAGCTCTTGAGATTCGTCGCACGGCGCTGGTAGTTGGAATGCGATGTGAGTCATCTCGCGGCAGGTCGTGTGGATGTGGAACTCGCAGTGGCGACATAGCGATGGTGGGTGGTTCATGGTACAAGGGCAAGAGCGAGATCTGATAGCAAGCCACGAGGTTGCGGATGCGGGCCTAGGTGTCGAGCCTCTTGGTAGGCTAGATGTTCTGTTCTGCCTGTATGCCTTCGAGGTTGACGTCAAGCGAGAGCGAGGCTTGCGAGCCCTTGCGAGCTCGTATGGTGTCTGCTCCTGGGCCGGTGCCAGGGGTGTGTTGACTGCGAGCTCTGTGAGATTTATAAGCAAATGCCATCCCTCACCGGCCATGGCTGCGAGGCCGTTTGCGCGTGTGCGAGCTCAGGGACCGCTGTCGCACTGAGTCGCGAGGTGTCTCTAACGATCTTTGTAGTGAAAAATGCAGAGGTGGAGATACGTAATGAGTGAACGACTCCTCACAGTCACATAGCAATAATCAACCAGAATGAACCTAAGGTACATAGGTTTGGGGGAGAGGTTGGTATATAAGCAAGCAGGGTCATCTCCCGCGCGTGTCCGCGGCGTCCAATGTGTAACACATGTGTTCCCTCCCTTCATGGGTTGGTTGCAACATGAGGTTTTGAGGTGTTCGAGAAGGCTGTAAGATGGGTATTCCAACTGAGGGGTTAGAGAACTGCTTTGGGTAAGGTTTCCGATATATCTGTCGGGCGTCACAAACCGACTTCCATTTGGACTTGTCGGAGTGTTGATGTGTCATCCGGCCGTCTTGTGAGGGTTCTTGAGCGGGGGGTTCAAGGAAGCAAACAGGGCAATCCAGTGAGGTTCTTGTGGCTACGGGGTCTGGCCACAACAACAACATTCAACTACTCATGACAGAATGGCTCAATCAGACAGTCCATTGCAAAAAGAGAGCAAAGTCCTTCTCATCAAGACGGAGGGCAACTTCTGCGGAGTATACAGTTTTAGGTAGGAGTCGCCCAGCGCGCCCCATCGCCCCCTTCGCTCCACAACTCATTCTGCGCACTCTACCAACTCCCAGGATGCCACCACACAAAAGAAGAGCTTTGGCTGGCGCATTCGCGGTCTGGGCAGCAGCATCTTGTCCAGGGTGTCTCCCAGAAGCTCCAAAGTGCGCACAATGGACAGGGACCGCTCTGCTTTACTTAATGCGCGGCAGGTGCATTATGCACCTGCGACTCTCCTAGCCCCAATCCGAGCCCTAGGACGTGTTTGCGCGGTGCAGAGGGTGTCTCGGCCCCCACAGTAGGCACCGATGATGTGGCCTTTCTGCTGCCCCTCGCTACACAGCACGATCCAGCGCAATCGCGCACGCCCATGGTTACATTCCACCTCCTGGCACCAGGGCCCACGCCTATCTCGTTCATCAGCAGTCCCTGCATGCTTTGTTTGACTCATTTGACTCGGACATGCACCACCTTCCTATCCCTGAGTCTCCTACCACCCAGTTGCGCGCGAATCGCGTGCAACAGCTTGAAAACACTGTCTACCAGCTACATGACATGGATGAGGATGCAGAAGTCGACCAGGCGCTCTCTGTAATGTCTGGCGACACGTCTGACAAGGAGGCAGTTCTATCTACTCCTAGGCGCAATCCGCATGCCTCTAGCGCGCCCCATCCCCGCGCAAATGCGCCTCCTCCACTTCCCACTTCCCAGAATCGCTCCATTCTCTCTCCTGCACTTCCCGAGGCTGCTGTGCGCGCTACCGGTGCGGCAACCGCGCGCAGCTCCGGCCACGGGTCAGGGACAGTGCAAGGCACCCCCACGCATCGCAACGCCCTTTGGAACGCGGATATGATCGCTCCATTTGCGCCGGAAAAGCTACATTTCGCGGAGCACCCAGGGGAGAGCCTTGAGGACATGTCGCATTTCGGCCGGGTTTCTATGCCCACCAACCGCGCCCAGCGGGGAACAGAAATCCCCGATGGGTCGGGGACCTCGTCTGCCACCCATGCACAGCAGGGCGCATTGAACGCGCACCAGTTGCCGTCACAGCGCACTCCTGTTGCAGCAGGTACTCAGACTGAGGTCCAAAGCACACCTGCTCCTACAGGCCGAAACTCTGCCGGTTCGATTCACTCCCACTTTTCGTACTCTGCCCCTATGGTTTCTGAGGCTACAGGGCATCCTCCTGACACCGCTTTGTAGTGAAGGGCAGTGATGACTTGCAAGTCGAGGCTGATGCGGACATGGAGACTGAGAGTCTCACTCCGCTTCCCATTCCTGCAGATGCTGGAGTACTCCCAGATGGCATGACTGTTGCAGAGGCCATCCGCTCCATGCATGGCAAGCTCCATGATCTCATTTTCCTTACATCGCAAATTAACTCTGCTGTGTTGCAGAAGTCCGACATGTCGGATGTGTACCTGTGGGCAGACGAGTCTCTCGGACTCACCATTGCTCAGCTCGCCAAAGGCATGCAGATGTGCGCCCCACAGGGCCCTGCAGCGAAGCTGTTTGGTTACTTGGGCTGCCCAGAGCCCACGCTTTTCGATGACATGGCTGCCAATCTCGAGCGCATCAAGGGGCTCGTTGGCGCGCACCCTGCTCCTGCACCTGCTCCCACACCTCCAGCAGCGTCTGCACCTCATACCGCCGCTCCATTGGCTGGCAAACACGCGGCACAAGCTGCCAATCCCAACAGCTATGCTGGGCGCGCTGCAAGGCAGGCTGCCAATGCCTCTGCTGCACCTCGTGTTTCTGCACCACCAAAGCCCGCTGCACCACCTACTAACCCTCGTGCTCGCCACCACTCAGCTCGTCTTATCCTCTCTGTGCATGCCACACCTGAGCTGACGGCTCACATTCGCTCGGATGCGAAGCGCTTGCACGACGATGTCAACAAGACCCAGCGGCTTGACAGCCGTTTTCAAAATGAAGCAACATTTGCATTTGCGCGGGGTGGATTTGCGCTCCACTTTGACAACGCTCGACGAGGTTAAACATAAGCGGAACACCGCGCTCTGTGTCCTGTATTTCGTCTGCTGCTGAAGCCGGATTCAATGTGAACTGAGAACACACCATTAATGACCCGTAGCTCTTTGCGCAGGTCCTGGCGTGCGAATTCTGTGTGAGGGCATGTGTCGCTGCAATGCTTACTAGACCCGACCCATTCTAAAGCTGTGCGAGACGTCAAACCAGCTCCACTTCACCGCGTCAGTGCAATGTTGCTTCATTTTTGAAAACGGCTGGAAGACAAAGCGCACCCCAGCTTCCCCTTTGCACATTGCTGGCACGGATACTACCGCCTCGGGCAATATCGTGGTCTACGCTGCGGACGGTCTCACTTCTGAGGACTTGCTGCCGCATGCAGACAAGATTGCAGGCGCAATTGTGCATAGCAGCACCGATTTCATCAAGGCGTCTCGCGATGAGCCCCGGCATCAGGTGCTTGTCAATGGCGTACCCACTCATGTGCATGGCGTCGACGGCTTGCCTTCTGACAAGGAGCTGCTTGACGAGATTGTCAACTACAATTCGCACAAGTACGAGTGGGCTTGCATGCCTCGTTGGCTTGGGCGTCCTTCAGATGTGCAGATGCGCCCGCGTGGCTCTGTTATTCTTGCGTTCCTCAATGCTGCTGATGCAGCTCACGCTATCCAGCACTCTGTCAGCGTGTTTGGCAACTTCTGCTCAGCGCGTCGCTTCGAGGATGTTCCTCGAGTCCGCACATGCGACAACTGCTGTGGTACAGATCATACTGGCCGCATCTGCGAGCGCGAAATGCGCTGCGGTGTCTGCTGCTCTAACCAGCACACCTCTGCAACTCACAAGTGCGAGGATATCTCCTTTTACTCTCAGGTGCACGCACCTGGTGCCCACTGCGAGCACACCAAGCTCAAATGCCCCCACTGCAGCGGTGCACATGTTGTCCGTGATGCGCAGTGCAAGGTGTGGCAGAGCAGGCGCAATGCGCTGCGCAAGCCTCAGCACACTGCAGCAAAGACTGGAGGGCGCGTTCGTCGCACTCA
>KV426015.1:98220-135706 GCA_001632375.1 Exidia glandulosa HHB12029
GCATCACCGCCTCGAGATGAGGGTCCATAAAAAGGACTTGATTCTGCTGTAGTCGACGCTGGTTCGCCTTGGCTTGTTATCAGGTCATGCAACTCTGCAGTGCTATAGTGCGGTGGCTGTTTCTGCTGCTTTACCACCTCCACCCCCGCCTCTGCCTACCATGTGCTGTTCTGCGCTTCTCTCTCTGCAGGAGAGGACTTGGCTGAAGTCAACCTCCACCTGTGCCACTATCTCATGCTCACTGCACACTTACCTCCCAGCCTGACAGCTTATTGCCACTGCAGTAAGCAGCTTGGTTGGTGTTTGCATTTGTTTGGTCTTGTTTTCTGTCTTTGCACACACTTATGTTTCCTCCTGACTCCATGCTTTATGTGCACCAATCCCGTCTCTCGCCTGTTAGACCCCCCCATGTATTTTCTTTTGTGTACTGAGGTAGTGGCTCTGTCCCTCCCGACCGTCTTGGTTCTGTATTGTAACCTGCTTACGGTCGTTAAATATCGAGAATTTCTCTCCCTCTCTCTATCCCAAGACCTTCCCCTTTCAAATTCTTGTTTCAGGCTACTTGCATAGTGTCTATAGGTTACGGGGGAAAATGTTACAACTGTTGAACGAGAAATGGGAGCGACAATATTGGTTGCGCGATGGGACAATGGGTCAGGCCATAAAAGCAGTAATGTCTTGCTGCCGACTCACCTTTCAGACACGTAAACTCACTATAATTGAGTTTCTCCGACTATTTGTGCATATTCCGCTCAAAGCTTTGCTGCAACCAGTTCGGGCAGAGCACGGCTGAAGCATGTTGGGGTCACCGGAAGCAATTCAAGTTTCTGCACACTGCGGCTTGCTGCGTGCTGAATCATACTCCCCACCACAGAAATTAAGTTCCGTTTTCGGCTACGTTGCCCCTCAGACCGTGTTTACTGCCTAACGGCTGGATATTTCCAGCCAATGTGATACTGCATATTAGTGCTGGTACCAATGGGAAGGATTTAATACGGCTAAGCTGTTCTGGCCGCTACAACAGGAGAAGTTAGAGGTCGGACGATCCCGGAGCTAGTGAACCACATTCGAGCCAATATCTTACGGCGGGAATACTTTGGGGCTTGCCTCAGATAATGTTAATTGTACCATGAGTATATATCTGCAATATAACGCTCTCAATAGGTTCGGTAAATCTTCCAATTTTAAGTTGAGAAATGGGACTCAAATATATCCAGAGCACCACACAAGAACACAGCGCCGGACCGTGTTCTACCAGCCCATATGGTAAAGGTCGGGCCCATAGGTACGCACTATACTATGATAAACAGCGGCAGTTCTTGCTTACTCGGCCGTTATATGCAATGGACAAAACGGAACTTAATTTCCGTGGCGGGAAGTATCTGAATCATATTGGACTCATTAGAATAATCTGGAATTATGTATGTAATGACTCAACTACTATGTATATCAAATGCTTCGAGGCTGTAATCAAGCTACGGTCTAACCACCGCAGTGTTTCTAACTCAAGGTGGATTTTACCCAATAATTCCGACGAAGCAAACCATGAGGTGTGTAATACAATCAACCTGTATGAAGTGTGCTGATTCAATGCAGATGTTGCACAAGGAATACAAGTTAGATGGCCAACTGAAAGCCCACGGTTCACATGGTTCGTACAGGGTTACGGACGTCTGTCTCTTCATGCAGCCTGCAGCGTTTCACCATCGTTTTAGGGTCGTCTCGTTGTGGAGCTAAGAAATAAGGCAGTGACAACGAAGACTACACTCTTGGTTCCGAGCACAAAGCGCGTGGTTGCCCTGCTCAGTGTAAACTGGGTTTGTCTTTCTCATCGTAATATGTGCTCGAGTCTTAACAAGCTGTGTAGGGTGGTGATGAGCCTGAGCCGGCCTCAAGGCGTGCAGAGAAGAAAAGGAAAGGGATGTCCAGTGTTCCGGCCAATGCAGCACCTGCATGCAGAGAACTTCAGCAATCAAGAGCTTGCCGTGACAGAGGAAGAGGAGGAAGCTATGAAGGTGGAGGAGGATACACACAGCTTTAGCCATAACACCTTGGCTAGGCGCCCAAATCATGCCATCACGGTGCTGAGCCATATCAGCAACCCCTTGTATCTTGTGGAAGTGGACACATTGATCAAGTTGCTTGCCAGTCAGTTGGAGACGCATAGCTGGACAGGTGAGCTGTTTTACTTGTGTGCCTTCCTGATGTATATCTGCTTCTCTCAGACACAGACCCGCTTCAGTCTGGCAAGAACAACACCTTGTGGCGTTTGCTGAGTGTCTACCGATCCGGCGTTGAGACCTCAACAGAGGGATATCGTGCACACTTTGAGGGAATTTTGTGCGACATAGCTTTCGCTGTCAGCACTTCTAGGTGAGCCTAGTCTACTTGCTTAGGCACAAGACATGTCCAGCAGGCGACCCATTGTGACAAAAGAAGAGCAGCGGAGAGCGCACCAGTGGACCGCGCGTACTCCGTACTGCCCCATTCGGGACGGAGGTATCCGTCCCGTTTTGGACGCTGCTTTTGCGGGAAAGTGATGTCCCAATCTGGTAATAGCACCCGAAGCTTACAGTGAGTCTCTTTCTTTTCTCCTGTTTTGCCTCTGGTTTACAAAGGACTGCAATTCTCTGAGTACAGCCTGCATTGGAGCCTTGCCCAATTCTACACAAGATTTATACGCCAATCTGAGCTGCTAATGGAGCAACTACACCACGCCCTTGCGCTTTGTGTAACGACTCACGTATTCTTCGCCGTTTGGAACCCGCGAGGGCTATGTACACTTTTGCATTTGATCAGCGATCTTCGCAGCTAGACCTTGCATTTAATCAGGGATCTGTGCGTCGCATGGCCCCTATTGACATGGGCGGCAGCCTTACTGATGACTTCAAGTCCAATGACGAGGATGACCACACTACCGATATGCGCGCTGCCGCGGTGCCTCCCAGCTTGTCGCTTCCCTCAACTGCACCCCCCTCGTCTATTCTCCCCGATGGTGTGCTGCATCAGGCTCCAAGTATCGCAGATTCAACAGCAGCCCTGTATTGATTCTGTTATTCCGTGTTGCGCGTGAGAACGCCCGTGGGTTTGTCCATGCCAACATTGATCCATTCCGACACGATCGTATGTCAATGATGTGAAGTTTGCTCAAGTTCTACACCAACACCCACTCGAAAATTTATGGTCGGTGGGCAGCATCGTCACTCCAGGTCTCTATTACCCTTGGTCGCAGTCTCTACTGTGCTTGTGTACTTCGTCGCATGGCGTGCACATACATTGCGCACCGCACTGTCCGTCCACAGAATTCCTATGGGGATTGGAAGACATTGATACTCTGCGACCAGGACTTGGCCAACAATCTTGTTCTTCATTTCCAGGAGCTTGGCGACGGCTTTGTTGCCAATGATGTTGTAACTTGGCTTCAACACCACGGCTAAGTCGACTGGTATTACACAGACTCAATAACAGCGGAGATACAACAAGAGAGACCGTGGACGGTACAGCCAGCGCACAGGTACAGAGCTGGGTGACAGTGTGCTACCATTCCGATAGATGAGAACGGCTGGGCGCGGTGAAGGGGTCAAATACAGCAGAATGCGACATGTCGCGCCCGTGGAGGCCGTGTGCGACGTACGTGGTTGGGTACACATCCACGCGATCCGTGTAAGTGAAGGGCATCACACGTCGCTCGACTTCTGCTTCTGTGTACCACGTGAAGCCTGTGTGTAGCTCCGGGACTGGGGCCAACCCGATCTGCAATGTCTTGAAGTGTGTCATTCACATGCCGTGCGCGCTCATGCGTGCCCACATGTCCTCGGCCATGTCCTCTTCTGTCCACCTGTCAGTCAGGTGGGGACAGAGACCGATGTGCAGTGCTGCCAGCCTCGGCAGCTTACCAAGGACGTTGTCAAGGAGAAAGTTGAACTGCACGTGATCCTGCACACCCAGCCACAAGCTCGACTGGCCCTCTTCGATAAATTTTGTGGGAGTGGGCTTGCTCTTGACATGGTGCGCATAGGACATCCACTGTGGCGAGTGGACTGAGCCATTCTCGGTGCAGGGGTGCCACAGCAGCGTCTCAAGCGCGACGAGCTCGCCAACGGCAACGGCCATTTGCAGGCTCACATTGACCACAATCAGGCAGAAATAGATGAGTCTCTCTGCGTACGGGATTGCCACGGAGCGCGCTGAGCCAGGCTAGTACGTGTTGAGAATCTAGGCCTTGATGTGCCGGAGAATCCCAGCCAGAAGAGCGCGGGAGGTACGGGCTGCTCTTGACAAGCGCAATCCCGGTGACGTTCGTGAGCGTGAGCAGCGCATCGCACCAGTCAAGACTCTGGAAGATCGCCGCGTCGAGTTGTAATGTACGCTTTGCAAGCCGGTCACCAGGAGGGTGTACTCCGCGCCGCCGGTGCTCAATGACAGGTGCACGCCAGGCAGCCCGACAAGCACATTTACGAGAAGACTTGTGTCTAGAGTCTCACAAGATGTAAACTCCAGTCCCAGGTCGTCAGACATGACATCGATGCTACAGTCTGGATGGTGGTGAGAGGGTCGATGTCGGGCTTCCCGAGACCTACGCATGCGTAGATGCACATGTGCTGGAGGTTCGGAAGTAAGCCAGAGCACGTGATGCTGAGTGTCTCCGCCAAGTGCTCAGCGTGGACGCCAAGGTCCAGGGTGACAATGTGCTTCCAAGGGTCGCCGCCGAATGCCGCTGCGTCGGCCAAGGCGCGGCGGGCCAGATGACCTGCAGGGAGAGTCAAGCGCAGATGGAGCATAGGCACTACGTGATTTCGTGCCTCTCGATTTAACGTGCGCAGGGCAAGCAGAGCCGGGTCCACCTGGTACCGATTCGTGTGGGGTATAGCGTCCATGAGCTGCAGCAGATGACCATGGGACCGAGCTCCAACAGGAGGCGTACCATAGGATCACGATGCTCAGACATGCGTGATGGGTTGCAGACTGCGCGACTTAGGAAAAGAAGATGCCCAGAGTCTGGTAGCGGACTACAGGCGCAGCAGCGGTGAGTGCCGACGCGACTGAGGAAACCCCGGATTGAAAACATGACTCAACGTACCACAAGGTCCACAACTGGACCATAGGTTGTTGCGAGAACCTTATGCTGGTCTGCGCTGAGACTTCCGCCCTTTGCTTTTTCATTCTAAGTACCCGGGTAACGTTGCGGGTTATGGAAACACAGTTTACGCGGGCGTGATCGTAACACAGAGACCCAATACACTAAATTGCCTAGAGGAACAACAGCTGTAAAGCGCATCGTGGACGGTGTCTATAGGCCCCAATTAGCCCCCGCCGAAATTAAAAGTCCATCTACGCACTTGCCGCCCACCATGCCTGCCAAACATCCGCAACATTGTCCGCCACTGGAACACCTTTATGACTGGGTACGGACTGATCACCTAAAGCATGGTTCACGCAAATACACAATGCCGCTTGCAACTTCAGGAGACACCGCAAAGCATAACACACATCATGTCCATCTGGTGCTTGCTTGAACCAGCCCACTTTTACTCTCCCTCCTGGACATCTACTCGCACTTACTCGCACTTGCTCTAGCTATTTGAAGTCTTACCAGTCATTCTAAACTGAATTCTCCTGGTCGATGACCTCGTCGCATCAATGCGGATCCATTCCACGTGGTGGCTGCATTTGTGGATCCGCAGGATCCACTGATCGCGCCAAGGTCTTCAGCTGCCGGCACCAAATGCGAACAATCCCCAGGCCGTCACTTGAGTTGCTCGCTTGACGGCAGTGTCGCGCTCGTGTCTCGCGCAGCTGGCCCTGTCTCCCAAGTTGTCGCGCTCACTGTGGCTCGCTGCGGACCCTGTATCTGGGACGATGGTTTCTTTTGAACCTGAGGCGAAGAGACAAGACGTGCTCCAACTCTATCCATCACGTCACACCTCGTGACTCAGTCCGTCTTCCGATCTCCATGACCCGGCGGGGAGCCTCCACCAAGAAAGGACGGCTTTGCGAAGCGTGATGCTGATCCTCGATGCGGTATGCGACATGCCAAACCCGGACGATCTGAACCGGAAGCCAACTTACATTGGCCGGGACCTGCCTCTCTGCACTTCGCCTCAATCATCCACGCCGTCGCACTGAACATGTCTCTCCCTTCGTCAAAAGTCAACCACGTCCGCTGGGGCGCCCTCCTGGCCACTCCCCCGAGTTCTTGTGACTGTGTCGCGATGCGCCAGACTGTCAAAAAGTTCTGTGAAGATCTTAACCGCGTCCTAGAGTGCATGGCAATTCCAATCCGCCGGCACATCGCTTGTAATAACACATCCTCCCTTGCAGGTCACAGTGCGTCTTGTCCTAGCTGCGTGAGTCCTGCTTGACTCCGTGCCAGTGCCCTCGTTGCAGACCAGTGAAGTGTATGTAATGGGAGATGTGGGAAGGGCGCTGGATGCCATAGCGAGCGACCTGTGCCAGCCAGATGTGATTTTCGTCGTACGTTCATCCACTATGCTTAGCCTATGCGATGGGTCACTGATATAATGCTTCACCCGGCCTCGCATCTAACCCAGATTCTCCCATTCGCTGCCAAATGCGCCAGTGGCCCCACAAACGTCTGGGCGGACAAATATCGCACTAAGGTCCAGACGCGTGTTTACCTGCTCAAGGACCTTGTCGAGATGGATGAGGATGGTGTGCGTAATTACTCAGTGCTCACTCAGTGCTTCCTCACCCACCAAAGATCCAAGGCCTGGTTGGATTGTGCGTACGCATCGTGGTACCTTCTCGTCTAGCTGATGTCAATGCAGGCTCAACCTGCCATAGCACCGCAGCCTGAGAGACATCGACACAGAAGGTGAACCGACCGAGTAGATTACTGTCACAGACTCGATGAACAATGCCCTCAGAGCAATAGTACCGACATACCAGAAATACATGCCATGTATCCTGTATCGCAGAATGCCTGCCCGCAACCGTCTTGGGTTGAGGTACTGGTGCCCTTGAGTGTTGACTTCACCCAGATCATGATGTGACAAATGCTCCGAACAGTGATTTACAATATGCGCACCCTGCAGCTCACAATTTTTGTCACATCCGAAGGACAAACATTAGCTTTGCGTCTGTAAGTCGTCTGTCGTCAGGGATTGCCACGGTGGCAGCGCCAAGACGATGTGGAGGCACCGCAACATCCCACCAGCGGGGACAATGCTTCCGAATGAGGGAGGAGAGCTATTCGCGAGGGGCCAATGACCGGCAACCGCGCGCGTGCAAGGAAGGAGAACATGTGAGGCGGCTGTGGACGAGAATTTGGGTCGCGGGCTGTCGAGAATGCGTGTTACAGCACGAGCCCGCAAAGGCCGCTGTTGGATTGTCTGGGCACGGTTGCGGGGTCACAGCAGACTGCAGCAAAGGTTGTGAAGCGCAGACGCGAGGATGAAGGACCATCGTTATGTGTTGGATATGGCCAGTCTTTGCGCAACTGCAGCTAAAACTGTGACAGAGCATTACCCGGAATATGATCTTCATCTACGACAATGTGACTACTCATTGTAAGCAGGCCGACAATGCTCTCTCTGCGCCCTACATGCCGAAGGGTTGTTCAGCTCCTAGTGGCAACAATTGGCTTGTCGAGCATTCCATTATCAACGTGGAGTCTGGGTGGCCCGAGCATCTCCCCAACAACAAGTATTGGAAGGAGCACATTAACATGGTTGACATGATAAATCCTGCTACGGCTGAAGTACAGCCTCTCTACTTCCCGGACGACCACCCCACTCACCCAAGCATGTTTAAAGGCATGGCACAGATTCTTGTCGAGCGCGTCTGGCAGCCCTCGGAGTTTGCTCGTGGTCTTAATGTGCAGCGCCCAAACTTCAAATGCCCCGACCTTACCAATCCGTACACTGTCTGTTGCACTTGGTACATTCTCTTCAACCAGATCGACTGTTGTGGCCATATTGGAGTCTACCAACTCTGCTCGGCCGTAGGGGTTCTTTTTGCCAATAACTCTGCTCGCCAAGTGCTCCATCAACTCCGCGACCTCGAGTTCTCTCAGTCCGGAGTCCCCAGAATACCAGGACAGGTGCCCGCGGCACTCCAACACTTGGCACGACTTCGGGATCCCAACATACAACAACCCTGCTTCAGCCCAACAGCCATAGGACGACACAGCAACATGGTATGGAGTGCGACATCATCATACAGCTTGTGGCTTGCGCCCATGCAGCCTGCGACTGCTGCATGCATATGGTGTTCTATTGCGCGCGGAGTGCTGCCGCGGCTCGCGCGGCGTCCGCGTTTCCTCCCCTGCACCCCATCAAGAACAGTGTGCGTACAACAACTATGCCACTGTGTGCATAGCACCATTGCACATGCAGGGGCGCATCCGGGAGGCCTGTAGGACTCTATTGTTGGTCTCTGTGCATACCGCGCCGCATCACCCTCTCCTCCTGGCGATGCTCCACCTCTGCAACACCTCCCACTCACCATACTACATCCCTATCGTTGCCCTCACATTCCTTCATTGTTGCATATGCCTTGCATCACTTCTGGGGCACTTTCCATGTTGTTCCGGCTTCCCCGCGGCATTCCACCATGTCACGGCACCACACATATGCCTCGGTGGGAGGACGCTCAGAGAGGAGGAGGTGGGTCGAGGAGACCGAGTCCGCACAACATGGTGGTATACGGCAGGAGATCGAATCTACTCCCCGCCACGGAAATTAAGTTCCGTTTTGTCCATTGCATATAACGGCCGAGTAAGCAAGAACTGCCGCTGTTGATCATAGTATAGTATGTACCTATGGACTCGAGCTTTATTATATGGGCTGGTAGAACACGGTCCGGCGCTGTGTCCTTGTGTGGTGCTCCGGATATGTTTGAGTCCGATTTCTCGACTTAAGATTGGGAGAGTTACCGAACCTAGTGAGAGCGTTATATTGCAGATATATACTCACAGAACAATTAACGTTATTTGAGTCAAGCCCCAAAGTATCCCCGTCGTAAGATATTGGCTCGAATGTGGTTGATCAGCTCCGGGATCGTCCGATGTCTAGCTCCTCCTGTTGCTGCGGCCAGAAGGACTTAGCCATATTAAATCCTTCCCATGGGTATCATCACTAATATTCAGTATCACATTGGCTGGAAATATCCAGCCGTTAGGGAGTAAACACGGTCCGAGTGACAACGTAGCCGAAAACGGAACTTAATTTCCGTGGCGGGGAGTAGAGTACATGGGTATCGAGATGCGATCTATATACGACCGGGCGGAGTCCAAGAGACGAGAGACAGATCACAATAAAGGAGCGACATGAGTCAGTTGGTACCGAACGCAAGGAGATCACCGGGACGTGTGGAGGGAACGAAAGACACACACACAAAAGAGAGAGAGAGAGAGAGCGAACGAATGTCCGCGCAGCGACCTAAAGATATAAGGGAGAGCCCTAGACGGGGTATATGAGACGATTGCCATGGGATCCTATAGACCCTCGATCCGTGCGATCTCGCGCGCGTTGGCTGCTTCAAACTCCACGAGCCAAGCCAGGATCTCCCTGAGCTTGCGTTGCGTGTCGCGGACGCTGATGCGGATCTCGAGGAGTTCGCGATAGTTTTCCAACGTAGGCCCGGACCGTCCTCGCGACCTGAGGGTCGAGCTGGTGAGGGGGATTCCGAGGAGGAGGAGTTGCGAGCTGTGGGGGCCATAAATCGATGGGCTCGGCGAGCGTCCTGGTGACCTCAGCGTCGATCTCGATGGTGTTCGCCGTGCGAGCCACTGGCTCGCCTTCTGTGCGCCCGGGTGTGTCTGCAGGTCTGGGCGATGGGGGCTGCTCGAAGCGGGTGAGGACGACGCGTGCTGACCCTCGCGGTGGGCTGTCCTCCATCGGCGTCTCTTCCATGTGGGGGTCCGAGGTTGCAGGGGCCCTTGGACGGAGGTGCGGGTGACAAGTGCACGTCGCCAGTGGGGCGGGACGCGGGGTGAAGAACGGGTGAAGGAGGGAAGCGGGCAATCGGATCATGTCTGAAAGGGCGATCTGTAGAAGTTCGCCGCCAGGGTCGGCCAAAGGCACTCTTGCCTGGGCGAAAAGGTGGGAACTCTGAGGCGATAACCCTTTCGGCAAGAGCGGCAGCACACCCGTTCACTAGAAGAGCTCCTCCCTGAGTTCTACAGACCCGTCCCTCACCATTACGACTGATCGTGGCGCTGTCAGACACCGATACAAGGCGCACAAATGTACAGACACAACAGCCTTCGACTGACCCTACCTCATGGTGACCTTTCGCACCACTCTCTCAGTGCAGATTGATCATCATTGGATCCTATGGACGGAGCTCAACGCTGTGCACTCTAGGCTGCTCTCTCATGTACGATTGGACGAAAGGGAGCTGTACCACGCTGTTCTCACTCTTTCACGAGGCCCAGATCCGTTTGTTCTCTTTCTCCACAGTATATAAGGACCCAGTCCTCGAACCATGTACTTTAGCAAAGTAGATCCAGTTGTATCTAGTCTCTTCAGTCACTTTCAGCATATCAAGTCGCCTGGAAGTCTCTTTGAATCCGACCTCTCACAAGCGTTCATACAACATTACAAATGTCACCTATACCATCCTGCTCGCTCAACTCGCTCTATTACAGGTCGATCATGTGCACACCGCCTCACACCCTCCTCGAACTCACACCAGATCGTTCGCGGTCGTCTTTGAGCTTCACCCCAGATACTGCTTGTTGCTGCGCTCCTATACGACAACTCCTACAAGATCCTCTCTCCTCCTCACTCCCTCTTTCCTTGTAGAGGTTTAGGTTGTGTGTGCATTTGCATTCCCTCCTCCTTCCACGCTCCCGCTCAGATCTAGGCCACTCGATTGATTCATTCCTGTTCTCTAGCCGTTTCCTGGTGTTCAGCGGGTTCACCGCCGTAAAATAAGCTGTATTTGCGTTTTTCTCACCCACTGTCGCGATTTGGAAAAATCGAACACAACAGCTGTTTTGAGCAGCTCGGGCTCTACTGAACCACACTTGGCGTCAATGCGGCAAGTGTACTTTGGGGTGAATCAACCATCAGCTGTATTTACGGTGCGGATCCCTCGTACAACCTCAAGCAAACCAACTATGATCTCGTGATGCTGGTCCTCTGAGGAGCCAATGCCATGTCATATGACACAATTGCAATATGCCTGCACATGTGTCGGAGCACTTCTGCTCACTAAATCTCCATGCTCCGGCGTATTGAGCATGTAAAAATTGCTCTCAGTGCACTCAAAGACTGATGGTAATCAATGAGAGGTGAACAATTCTACGGTCGGACCGTTCATAATTGGTGTGCAGCCTTTCTTTTCCCAGTTCCATGTTCGTACACTTTATGACTCATACGGCAGGGTCCCAGACCGAAACGGGCGAAAAGCGGCTAGCTGGATGTGGGAGGCGCTGAAGGCTGTTGTTGACGTGGGCCATGCATGATCGGTGGGCCGGCAGCAGAAGAATTGAACAGCCCCTAATGTATGAAGGAGAAAGGGAAAGCTGTGGCAAGGGAGAGATTTAGGAGGAAGGTCGGAGCTCGAACTTGGCATCTACTATTCCCGGTCACGCTGAGCGATGATGAAGGGCGACCGACTTCAAGTCCAGGTCGGAGGAGGCTCGACGCTGGCCGCCACGCACTCGCCGCTGGACAAGCTCGTTCGCCAGCACTCGAAGAAGGCGCGCACGTCGCCGTACGCTCGCCCGCCGCAGGTTGTGATCAGCCCGGACGACGAGTACCCGCGCGAGCACGGTCACCGCACCCATTCGCCGGTGCGCGACTCGCCCGCGAGCCAGCAGTCGCAGCCGCAGTCGCCGTTGCTGCACACGCGGTTCGGGCGGGACACATCGCGGTACAGCGACCTGTCTGAGCGCAGCAGCACGCTCGACGGCGACAGCGCGTACCAGGACGACCTCGACGACGCCCACAGACCGTTCTCGCACCTCACAACCGCCACAAACCACACACGCGCATCGTCGCCCGACAGCCCCGTCCTCCCGCCGTCGCCCGGCCTCGAGATCCCGCCGCCGGGCTCGTTCGCACGTCCACCGCCCTTGCAGCCCGCACCGCCGCCCAGACGTTCTGATGTCGACCCGTTCGCCTTCCGCAACTACGAGTCCCAGCAGCTCCAGCGCCAACAGTCCTCGTCGTCGTCAGCATCGGTGCCAAGCGTCGTCGTACACGGCGCCCAGAGCGACGACGGCCATTCGATCCACAGCACATCCTCACAGCGCGAGTCCCGCCACCGCGTACCCGTACAGATTCCCGTCGAAGACAGGCCGCGGTTCAACTTCTCGCGCCCTCTGCGACGCCAAGACCCGCCTCCGCCGGCTCCGTCGCCATCACATCCACTTCCCTCGGCATCCCCGCCACAGCTGCACAACCCTTACATGCGCCAACAGCAGCAGCAACAGCCCTCAGGTTCCCCACCGCAACCACCGTCATACGCCAGGCCACCGCCACCGCCCATCATACGCACGCCCTCTCCTCCCCGCCCCTACGACGAGGCGTACGACGATGCTGATTCAGTTCTTGCGTACGACGCGCCCGAGCCGAGTACCCCGACCCCGCGCGACAACCTGTTCGCGTTGGCCAACAAGAGCACGTCGGGAGCTGGTGGTGGTCGACATCCGTACGCGTACGTGAGCGGCACACCGTCCAACTACGAGTACGACGACACCGCGTCTCCCGTCGAGATATCGCCTCTCACACCCCACCCGACTCAACCTCCGCTGCACACGTTCTCCTCGCCAGACAAGAACGTCACGACTCCCTGGGCGCGTGCCGAGCGCCGCAAGACGCTTCCGCCGCAGGGCGGCTTCGAGATGCAGCTCGACAACTCGGATGTCGAGGACGAGGACCCGGACATGATGAGTCCCGAGAGCGAGCGCGCAATGGCCTTCCACGCTGCAGCGTTCGACGACGCGAGTCCGACGCGCAGTATCATGAGCGGCGTGAGCGCGAGCGTGTACGACGATACGACGCTGCGCACACAGGGCACAGCACGGAGCAGCGCGTACAGCACCGCTCTCCCCGCACCTGGACGCAGTTACGAGGACGAGAGCCCACTTGCACGGTTATCGCGTGCGGAGGCGGAGAGCCCGCGCGCGACGCACTTCGACGAGCGGTCTGGATTGCAACGGCACGAGTTTGAGCAAGAGCGCGCCTTTCCGACACACGCGACCGCCCATCCGCCGTACCCGCAGCAGTCGAAATCTCAATTCGCCCAGCCGCTCTCGCCTGAAAAGCCGGCGCAAATCGAGCAGCGATCAGCTCTGTCGCCGCAAGATACACGAGCGTACTCCCCGCAACAGCAGCAAGCCATGCATCCGCAAGACCGCGCATTTTCGCCTCAGCAGGTGCGAGGTCAATCGCCTCAGCCATTCCCGCGCGGTGCCTCTCCGCAACCGTATCACCCCCAGCAGCAGCAGCGAGCCGTCTCGCCGCAACCTGCGCGCGGACCGTCGCCCCATCCGCCACCTGTATACCCGCCGCCCAGCGCCGATACCATATACCCCAACAGCTCGCCCACTCAACGTGAGCGCGGACCGTCTCCATCGCCTCAACGCGGACCGTCTCCCTCTCCACAACAACAACAGCGCACGCCCATACCTCCTCCGCCACCCGAACCGCAAGACGACCCGCATTCGAAACCGAGTCGCGCTGACCGCGGTGTATCGTACTACAGTACGACATCCTCATACTTCCCGCCTCCCTCTGCGCACCCTGCGGGCCACGTCCAACTACCCAACGCACCACCGTCGCCGCACTTCGACAGACCGGCGTCGAGCACGAGTTTGTACAGCAACTACTCGTACTACAATATCCCGCCGAGTCCGACGGGAAGCGGTGGAGGCCAGACGCCGACGGAGGAGCGGTTTGGGCATACCTTGGTCCCGACTGCTACGGGGCGCGACGATCGTGGTCCGGGAGCAGGACCGAGTGGAGGAGGAGGAGGCGGGTATGGCGCAGGACCAAGTGGCGGCGGCGGTGGCTATGGTGCGGGCCCGAGCAACTATGCTGGTCAGCGCAACGGACCGTCGTACGGCGCGGGACCGAGCAGTTACGGTGCACCTCCGCCACAGCCGCGAGGTAGTCCGTCGTCGCAGCAGGGTCATGGGCGCGAGGCGAGCGATAGCGGGACGTTACGCGCTGCCCGCGATTTCGTAGTTGCAGGACGCGCGAGTGAGGATACGATCCGCGAGAAGGACCAGGGGCGCGGGTGGTTTGGACGCCGCGAGCGACGGCCGAGCCATGAGAGTAGTGGGAGACGAAGTCCAGCTGGTACGTGTTTCTATCTGCCTCGTGTCCACTTCATTCCGCCCCGTCATCCAAAATGCTTCGCCGAACGAAGAACAGACGAGCTGACGTTTCTCGTACCGCAGGCTCGTCGTACTCGCACAAGCAGTACATACCTACACTGCCGAACCCATCACCGGATACGCTACGCGCAGATACGGCGCAGGAGTTCCTCACGCTCGGTATCACCGCGCACGAGACGTTGAAGCTGGCCGAGAGCGCGTACGCGTTCGAGCAGGCTGCGACGTTCCGCGGTGGGTGTGCGGTGGGCATGCTTATGTGGGGTCTCGCGCTGCGACATGGATGGGGTGTGCGGAAGGACGAGAAGGAGGGCTTCAAGTGGTTGCGGCGTGCCGCCGGACGCGCGGTCGAAGGCCTCGAGGCTGCACACGAGGCCGGCGCCGGGAAGAATAAGGAGGGCAAGGGCGAGCTCGAAGGTGTCAAGGTGCGCTCTCCCTTTGCTTCGCAGCTGTCGTGTTATGAAGCTGACTTTATGATTTGCAGACAGAGCTCGTGCTTGCGATCTACGAGGTCGGCCAGTGTTTCTTCCACGGTTGGGGCGTCGCGACGGACAAGAAGATGGCTGTCAGCTACTACCAGGTCGCAGCGCGTCTTGGAGACGCGGACGCTCAGCAGGCGCTTGCTTTTTGCTACGCCAACGGTCGCGGGACGAAGAAGAATCTCAAGGAGTCGGCCAAGTGGTACCGCGCTGCTGTCAGTGATGACCTTCTCGTCTCTCACAAACCCGCTGACGTTTTATTTAGGCCGCGCAAGGCGCGAGTACTGTCGGGCTCGCGTGGATATACAAGACGAAGTATGGTGCGGAGGAGGACGCCGACGGTCGTCCCGCACAACGATGATGTGGATAGTCTACGACGCGTTTTGTGTGCACGTATGTTTATCGCTCTCTAACTTGTCTCTCTGTTTCTTTTCTCTACGCACACCTCTACATATCGCTCTACGTCTCTCGTTGTCATCTCTTGTCTCGTTTGCTGATCATTATCCAATTCTACACTCGCTCGATCCAATTTCCAATCGCTGAAGTGCCTGAATGTCGCCGGCGAAGGCGTATCCTCTTCAAGAGCGACCGTGGTCTTCGTGTACGATGCTCTACGCTCGGGTGCAGGTCCGGCGTGCGCGGTGTTGCGGTCGTTTCAGAGCCGGCGGTCTCTTGCCGTCAACCACGACGTGAATGATCAGCGGATTTCACAGCAGCATTCCTCATGATGCGGACCGCTACAGCCCCTTGCCTCAGTCCACGACCTCTCGATGTTCGCAACGCGACAAAAACCAGACTATGGCGGTCTGGGCTCGATTGAAGTTGGACCGCGCGTGCCCGGCGAGGCACCTGTCCGCCGCTCGACGCTCGCGAAGAACGGGCTCGCGACTACACCGGTAGAAGGCGTCAACACCGTGTATGATGTCTTGCGCTACGTCGCGCGCACATACGGCAACAAGCCCGCGCTCGGCTGGCGCGACGTTGTCGACATCGTCGAAGAGCAGAAGCAGGTCACGAAGCTCGTAGATGGCAAGGAGGTTTCGCAGACCACGACTTGGAAGTACTTCCAGCTTTCTGGGTACACCTACATCTCGTTCGCCGAGCTCTACACCATCGTTCACGACATCGCGCGCGGGCTCGCGGATCTGGGACTACAGCGTTCGGACATCCTCAACATCTTCGCAGCGACCAGCCAGCACTGGCAGTTCGTCCAGCACGCGTGCATGGCGCTCGGCATGACAGTCGCGACGGCGTACAGCACGCTCGGCGAGGCGGGTCTCATACATTCGCTCAACGAGCCAGAGGTTGCAGCTGTCTTCACGGACGCCGACCTCCTCGATATATTCGCGCGCGTCTTGCCCAACACACCTTCCGTCCGCCTCGTAGTATACAACGGTGAAGCTGCACCGGCTGTTCTCGACAAGATCAGACAAACGCGACACGACGTCCGCATCGTCACGCTCGACGAGGTTCGCGAAGCCGGTCGCCACTCGCAGACGAAAATAGATCACCGCGCGCCGCAGGCGGACGACGTTGCGCTCATCATGTACACCTCCGGGACGACGGGACCGCCGAAGGGTGTCGTGTTGAAGCATTCGAACCTCGTTTCTGCCGTAGCCGGCGTGGATCTGATCCTCGGGCATCATATGGAGCCGGACGACACCATGCTGCACTATCTCCCCCTCGCGCATGTCCTCGAGTACCTCGTCGAACTTTCGTTCATGTTCCTGGGCATCACAGCCGGCTTTGGGCGCGTCAAAACGCTCACAGACGCGTCGGTCCGCAACTGCAAAGGCGACCTCGCCGAGTTCCGTCCGTCACTCCTTGCCGCCGTGCCCGCCGTCTGGGAAACGATCCGCAAAGGTATCCTCGACCAGGTCAACAAAGCTGGCACGTTCAAGAAGACGGTCTTCAACACCAGCGTCCGCGCGAAACGCGCAAGCATTCCTGGTATAAGCCAGCTGCTGGACAACACCGTCTTCAAGGTCGTGAAGGAGAAGACTGGAGGCCGTTTGCGTATGACTATGAGCGGCGGTGCGGCCCTGAGCAAGGTGACACAGGAGTTCCTGTCCACGACGCTCGTCGATATCCTGCAGGGATACGGTATGACGGAGTCTTGCGGCATGTGCGCCTTCCTGCCTCCCGAATTCTTCCAGCTTGGCGTGGCAGGCGCACCCGTACCCTGCGTGGAGATCAAGCTCATAGACGTGCCAGACGCGGGATACCTGTCTACGAACCCTCTACCGCAGGGCGAGATCCTTATTCGTGGACCAGTCGTGACGAGCGGGTACTACAAGCGTCCGGATCTGAACAACGACCCGACGATCTTCGACCCTCCCGAGAAGGGCGGCTGGCTGCACACCGGCGACATCGGGCAGTGGAACAAGGACGGTACGCTGAGCCTCATCGACCGCGTCAAGAACCTCGTCAAGCTCCAGAATGGCGAGTACGTCGCGCTCGAGCAACTCGAGGCCATATACCGCAGCACACCAGTCTCAGCAACCATCGCGGTCATCGCAAACGGCGGCGTCCGACAGCCCATCGCCGTAGTCGTCCCGCACGAGGCGCATCTACGCGCTGCCCTTGGATCGTCTGCGAACGGGAAGGACCTGCGCGAGTTATGTGCAACTCCTGGAGCTGCGGAGGTTGTGCTCGCGGAGTGCAACAGAGCAGGGAAGGCGCAGGGCTTAAAAGGCGCAGAGATGCTCAGCGCCGTTGTACTCACCGCGGACGAGTGGACGCCTGAAAGCGGCCTCGTGACCGCAGCGATGAAGCTTCAGCGGCGTCATATCGAGGCGCGGTATGCGGAGGAGATCAAAGCAGCGTTCAAGTCGTCACAGGGAATTGACTGAAGGACGGGGTAATAATATGTACGTTCGTCTACCGTGCAGGAGCGAGTACGAGTTGATGATATCGAGTACAGATGCGAACTTGCTATATCCTACATGGTTGATTAAAATACAGTGTACGCTATTGTCCTGACTATGTAAAGGTGGACGTTTCGACGTTCCTCCTTATGCGACTGAGCAGCGCTGCATGGCGAGGGACGAAGCCGCTCGCATCCTAAGGTCGTGAACCCTCGAGAGCCGGCACCTCGTGCGTCTAGGTATACACAGCCAACAAGTGTACTGCGCACGCCGTTCGAATCCAGCGCTACACGCGACACCAGTACAGGTAGGGCACAAAGCTCCGTTTATCGATACCATGTCGCGCGGTCAGCGCTGGTCATACTTGGTACGCGAGCCCACGACGGTCCTCGACCTTCGTCGCGCCGGCAGACGATAGCCCAAGGTTCAATGAGAAAGGCCTCCAGCATTGGCAACTTCGTCAGGACTCCACGAGCATGTTCGATCTCGAAGATGTCCGGGAGTCGAGGCTCAGAGCCCGCAGCTGCCCGTATGGCCAACTTGCGTAGTGCGGGAAAGAGACGCGCAAACGCAGGCGTGCTTACGCTGATAATGGCTCTCGTCTAGTTAATAGAGCGGGCAGGTGAGCTGACTGTTTACGAGAACAACGCGTCGTACGCACTGATGAGAGCGTAGACGACTCCGAGACGGCTATCACGTTGATGGTATGCAAGCACCTGAATGTGAAGTCGCGGGTCGCCGCGTACAATGACGAGCGGAAAAGCATCTCCCCGGTGAGGCGCAGAGATAGTATGTCAAAGCCATGACGCCCGAGAGCACAGAGTCTGTCCATCGTCCGACACTCGCAATCCGCGCAACCAAAGGCAAGATGTGTGACGCCTGTCTGAAAACGTAGAGTGCGCCGCACGGATGCATGGCAAAGAATGGAGTGCCGACTCTCGAACGTGTCCAGCTGCGCGACATCTGGGTCTGTTCCGGCATGATCTTGCACGTCGCGAGCCAGGAGCGTTTCAACGAACCAGTTGTGAGCGTCACGAGGGCGCGTGAAGGCGAGCCGCCGTACAGAAGATGGCAGTGAGTCCAGTCGAAGAGTAGCGCCGCAATGAACCAAACGCTCGGGAAGTACTAAGGTGTGCAGCGTCTGCATCGCGGGGAGGACATCATTGAGCCGGCTCACCACGCAGAAGCTCTGGCGCATTGCAGACGATCCACTTGTACATATGATCCAATCGAGGTCGAGGTGTTGCACGGTACGCAAGGCATCTGAGTTGCAGAAGAGACCTTGAAGGACGGATAGGCGCATTCGGTGGAAAGTGAGGCGCCGCGACGTGCACACTCTGCGGTACCACAGAGGGACCACAGCACGATATATCTGCCGACAGGAGAGCATGAGCGCCATCAGGTCCTGACGAGAGGCTATGTCGTGCACTATCTGCGCGATGAGTTCACTGGGCAGCTTGAGCAGTGGCGCAGTGGGTTTCCGAGACCGTGGCCGCGTATGTGTGAAGTCGAACGACACCGCCTGGAGCACAAGCGCACGAAGAGTGTTCCAGCGATACCAACCCAGCGTCTGAGCAAACACTGATTCAGTAGAGATGAGAGGAGCGGTACACTGAACGACAGACCAAAGGTGCGGTCGATGTCCGAGTGAAGAAACGTGAAGTGTCGTGCCCGACCAGCGGGAGGGAAACATGAGGTAAAGACATGAGGATGGGACAAGCTAACCGGCAGCCGAGGCTCGAGGTCTTGTAGTTTCAAGTACAACGTTCTATTGTGCACCGGAGATGAACGGGCGGTGCGTGAGCGCCCCGACCAGCAGCCAAGTATTGACCCTGCCGCAAAGCACTATGCCGGAATCAAGGGCCCCTGGCCTACATAGGTGGAATCCTAAGCCGCGCGGGGGAGTGTATGATGCAAAAGTCGTAAATCGATGCCGCCTTGGTGGTCGAAGCGAGAGTGCGTGGCGGAGCTTCAAGCTTCAAGCTTTACGTTCCAAATAGTTTGCATCCTGGTTCCAGCGAAATCATGGAGACTCCATCGGAGGTTTACTTGCACAAATCACGACCGATGCTTTCCCCCGTTTCTCAGATATGTACAGTTTGTACGGTACTACCACCTCCAGGGCTCTACTAAATGTTGTTCAAACCACATAGATTGAGGCTTCCCGTACCACGGCCGTTCTGAGGCTTCTTGCCTTTCCATATGTCTTTGGATGTCCGGTCGCAGCGTTAGTCGCATAGTCTGCCCAGATCGATGCCACTCCAAGTACCAATCCAGTGCAAAACTCTCGATGCTGACCAATTCCAGGGAAGGGAGGGCAGCCCATAGCAAATCGACACCAGGAAATGTGGATAGCAAGTTGGGATAGCGGTGAGTCTGCTGTGACAGCCTGATTACCTTCAGGGCCGGGAACTGCGCAGCCACTTCGGGCTGGATAAGCTGCTTCGTTTCATTCTGGATAGTGAAGAATGAGTTCATGAGATGGGTAGGTCGGCACATAGAGGTCCCAACACTTACATATATGTCCCCGGCCGGACGGTTTCCCCTGAGAATCCGCTTGACCACCAGCGTGTGAAGATGATTGAAGTTCAGGCCCATTGCCGAGGATGTGAGCAGCATGTACGCCTTGTATGACATTTCCAGGCGCTGGAATGATATACCATGCAACAGAAGGTGTTTCAAATGCAAAGGACCGCCAGGCCGTGGATCACAACAGCTGAACGCAACGCGGGTCACGTTGGTAGAAGCCAGGAGGGATTTCATCAACTCATGGCGACAGAGCAGCGAGTGCATATCGTAACTCTCGGCGAATAAAGTGTCATATGTCCACGAGACTTGCTTTAAGCAGTCGTCGCCCTCCTGGTCGGCCGCAGACTTTGGGCGATCGCGCAGGAGCATTGCGTCGCCTAACCAGGCGAGTGGCACAGCGCATGGACGAGTGAACGCCAATTGTTCCAGTGTCGCGGGGAGGAAGTCCAAGCCGGTGTCACGCCAAAGCTCATACGCCAGCACGTCCATCTCTGGTAAAACCAGCGTGCGCAAGCTATGCATCAACGGGAGGACATCGCGCAATCGCAGGTGTTCAAAGGTACGGAAGCCGTAGTGAAGGACAGGCATATCGAAGTGTCGAATATAGGTCAGAAGCTCGGTGCGCTGTGTCATCTGCAGAACGAGTTGCACGAGGCGATTGGACAGGGGATACCACCGACTAAAGTAGACAGTCCTGTAAAGTTGGGGAGTGAGAAGCCGGTGCAGGTACTTGGATGAACGCGTGAGAGAAGAGACGTCGCGCAGGGTGATCGAGGCAACGACCACGTAGACGAGTTCCACTGGCAGGGAGAGGAGGGACGCTCGAAGAGGTCCTTGTATCACCGTTTGAGCAAGAGGACTCTGCAACATAATTAGCACTGTAGGGAGTTCATAGACGTGCACGACATAACATACCCCGACGTCCGTCATGACGGTCTGAGCCTGGTGTGCTGACTCATCGAGATCGACAGAGCCCTGCTGTGAAGCCTGCGAATCGCATGATAGGAGCATCTAGAGGCAAAGGGGGAGAAAGGAAGACGCGGGGCGTACGCGTCACCACGCGCGATCTTATACTCGGCCGAATACAATAGCCACATTGTGTCGCACCCGGAAATGAACGCAGGCCCGTAAACACCCGGTCCATAGCGCTCATGCAGCTATTTACGGGTAGAGGAGACAACATTCGCGTGCACAAACGGAATGGCGACCGGAACTTCGCTGTAAGAAAGGCGAGAGATATGCTTAGATACGTTTGCTGTTGCAGGATGAAGGATGCAGCCTATTGGACTCGGTACTTGGGCCACTGCTTGCAAGTCATTCAGCCACTCGTGCTCGTACAGAGGAATGAGTACTGCGCAGCATTGCTCGACAAAACGCACCTCGCGTCGACCCGTTTAGCCAGGACTGTCACGGCTGTAGCAGCGCAAGAAACTTCGTCATCGACGTCGACTAGTGGTAGGCGCAGGACTGTCTCGTAGCAGGCAGCGTGCAGATACAAGTACAACCCCAGTGACGCCAGGCCGCGCTCCGGCGCGCCAGCGTGATGGATATATATCCGAATGTACACCCTTTCCTCTCCTCCTCTTCCGATACTCATTTTCCGCTCGACGCCGACATTCAGACGGTCGAGAACAAACTCCACACGCCCTTCGCATACTGCACAATCTCATCGCCACCTACACACATCAGCAACCCACACTCAACACGAAACAGCGCACGCACCGAGCTTGCTCTCGCCAAAGATGCGGTCGACGAAGGTTATGGGAACCTCGCCGATGGAGTACCCGAGCGAGCGCGCGCGAACGATGATCTCCATCTGGAAGACGTATCCGCGCGAGGTGACGCGGGGGATGATGTCCTTCAGGACGGGCGTCTTGTATAATCTGTGCGAGAGGATGCGTTAGTGACATGGGCGTCGAATCTAGGCGCGAGCGGGAGGATGGGTACAGGTGGGTGATGGCGAGGACAGGTAAGGGAAGGAGAATGGGAGAGTGTATGACAAGACGAGAAGGTGGTCGGCGACGGCAATGTTCGCGAGGACATGGTGGTGGCGGAACACGATGGTGTACAAGCAGCACCATAACCAATGGAACAGCGGACGCTCGCGTAACATGTAAAAGGGGAAAGCAGGCATTCGAAGACATGGGCAGCGAAGTCGCAACACGCACCGAAAGCTCCCTGTCAAGTCGCTCACGCCAGGACTGAGCACGGTATCCGCGAGGAAATTGGCGCCCCGCGAAACGAGTTTGCGCTTCAAATCCCAGCCGTGCACACCACCGGCTGTAGCGCCGGGTAGGGCAGGTTTGGCGGAGGAGCGGTAACGAGTGCCGGTGACAATGTCGAGGTTATGCGTCTCTTGTAGCTTGATGAATTGCGGGATGAACTTGGGCTGAGAAGTGAGGTCAGAGCGAGTAGAAGACACGCTGGAGGAGCGAACATGGTGGGAGAAGTCGGCGTCCATGATGACGACGAAATCGCCGGTGACGAAGTTCAGGCCATGTATGTACGCTGTGCTTTATACCCATTCAGCAAGCACGTTCAGGTATCGAGCACATAGCTCACCCCAGGCCAAGCTTGCCCGCGCGCGGTTTCAGCAACTGCGTCCAATGCGCACTTAGCATTGCATGCGTCGCAAGTGAAGGTGTAACGCACTATTCTGTTTTGACCAAACGCCTTCTGGAGCTGCTTTGCAACGTCCTGAGTACCGTCTGGCGAGTTGTCGTCCACGATGATAATCTCCCAGTCGAGCTTGCTGCGATACGTGGCGCGAGTTAATTCGAGCTGGCACGGACACTGAACGCGCACTTTTCGTTGAACGTATTCGCAATGAGCCAGACAATTACGGGCAGGTTCTTGCGCTCGTTGTAGGTCGGCAGGATCACGCTGTATTTATGCGTCATGGTGGAGGTCGGGACCAAGACGCGTTTCGGTTCTCCCCGCTCCTTGTCCTCCTACCTCTCTCCAGGTCTCACGACGCGTCTCTGACCTCTCATTACTCCATTCTCGCACACTTTGGCTGTTCTTTCCTTCCCGTATCTGCTTCATGGACGACAGAAATGCCTGTGCTGTTTGGTTGCTGTTCTTCTCGAACTTGAATTTGACTCTGCTGGCGATCGAGGAATCACTAATGTCGCGCACACAGCACCTCATCAACCTCGAGCTTTACTACACAACCGACTTCCAATATGGCAGCTTATTAAATGCTGACTGTGCCTCGAGGGCATGCTTCTAGAGGCTGAGTCAGCGTTCTACGCGTTGACCCATATAAGAAATACCTCGCAGTTGTCGTTGGGGCTTGTGCAAATAGTCACTTGTGCGATCGCACCCTCGGCCTCCAGCACTTCTTTTCGCGCTGCCACCATGTCGCCATTGCCATTACCCGCACCCACGGCCAACCAGGCGCACTTCACTGTCTCAGCGCTTGACGCAGGCTATATCGTCATCCCCGAGAAGCTCTACGTGACGAACGCCGACCCTACCATCTCCCGGCGCGTCCCATCCCTAAGCTTTCTCCTCGCACACTCGCGCACCGGCAAACGCATCGTATTCGACCTCGGCATTAGGAAGGACTACACCAGCACCGAATTACCGCCGCCCACCCAGGCGTTGGTCAAGCAGTTTACGATCGATGTCTCTCAGGATGTGGGCGACTCGCTGCGCAGAGGCGGGCTCGAGCTCGAAGCAGTCGACTATGTGCTTCTCTCGCACCTGCACTTCGACCATATCGGCGACCCGTCCGCTGTCCCACGCGCAACGTTCCTCGTAGGCGCTGGCGGACGCGCGCTTCTGGAGAACGGATACCCGAAAGATCCTTCTTCGACTCTCGACGCACAGCTACTGCCCGAAGACCCGACGCGCACGCAATGGCTCGACCCGACAAGCGAGGGTTGGCACCCACTCGGACCCTTCGAGCGTGCACTCGACTTCTTCGGCGACGGCACGCTGTACATTGTCGATGCGCCAGGTCACCTTCCCGGGCATATCAACGCGCTCGTCCGTACAGAAGCGGGTTGGGTATATCTCGCGGGCGACACAGCGCACGATATACGTCTGATGACTGGCGAGCGCGAGGTGCTGCACGACGCGCATTACGGGTGCGCGCACGTCGACAAGGATGCAGCGGTCGACCATATTCGGAGAGTGCGAAGTCTGAAGACCGACTATGGCGTGGAGTACATCCTTGCGCATGCGTACAAGTTTGAGGAGACGCACAAGGAGGGCTACTTCCCTGGTCGCCTTTTCTGAGACCAACATGAAACGCTGAAATCCGTCGTCGTCGTCGCGCCTTGAATAGGGCTTCTGTAGCATGTGTCTTTAAATTGTCACACCAATGCACCGCGGGAACAGATCTATGACCTGTCCGACTGCGAAAGTCCAACACGAATTAGAGTATACCAGGGGTATACTCAGCCCACACTCTATGCGATCCCTTCCGGATCACCCTTCGCATCCATCAGCATCGTTTCCGTCGCCTGTGAATCTCGACATCCTGAGCCCTTCCCCATATCGCGCAACTGTATGTGCGCTGCGCGAGGCGAACTCGGTCCAGGACCATCCGTCATGTGTAAGTTCGGTCTGTCATAGTGCATGTCAGCCATGCGGTGTATATGTGTCGAGACGGACAGACCGTATTCGAGGCGGAGCAGCGAATCCGACGTGAGCCTGCGTTGTCTTTCCGGAATCCGACCCATTTAGTGTTGCTTGTACCGATATGCGGAGGTTGAGCAGTAGACGGGAGGTGAGCGTCGAGGATAGTCTGTCGGTCGGGGAGTTTAGTAATTGCACAGCAGGAGACAGCGGACAACGCACGTAACGGTGTGGCTAACGATGGGTCAGCGTACGAAAGCAAGTGAGTGAGTGGGCCATGCACGTACCTTGCGAAGACGTCCTTGAGATTTTGCTGAGCCTGAGTCAGCCTTCGGAGTGAGCACAAGTAGAGAAGGTCGTACCGGGGCCAACTACGAGGGCAGGAGTATCAGGACATGGCTTCCGTGAACAGGGAAGCAGCTTACAGAAAAGAGGACAAGATCTGCAAAATAGCAGGCAAACATTGCGCTTGTAGAGAAGAACTGTCAGCTCCTCGCGTACTTCCATGGCCCTTCGCAGAACGCACCCCCAGAAGAGAATACCTGGAGCGTTTGAGTGACTTGAAGAAGAAAGCGCAGCGTCAAAACGCACCGTCTCGCAGGAAAACTTTGACGATCCCGCCGTCGACCTCCGCTCGCGCGTACTTCCTCGTCTTGGAGACCGTGAAGACGAAGGCGAGGCTGTCGAAGAGCAGTGTCGCCGACCACGCGAGCAGGCCGAACAGCTGTATCGGGCTATCCGGGAGGCAGCCGGACCCGTGCGGCAGTACGACCGTCGCAGCCTCGTGGATAGTCGTCAAGTGTAGACCAGCGCTGAGCAGGAGGGGCGGTCCAAGGACCAGAAGCGGGAGTTTTGAGCGATTATAGAGCTGCGATTGGGAGCAGTGTGAGCGCCAGTGTAGGCGTAGGAGTAAGGTTACGTTACTGACCATCCAGGTACGGAGCAAGAATATGGAATGAGAGGCCGTCAAGGTCGTGACTAGGAAGACAGTCCCAACGGTGGAACTGATGGAGCAACTGGTTACGCAGTAGTCATTAAGGAGTGGTTTGTGAGAGCGGACATCAACGTACGCCTAGCTGACTTGTGGTCAGCGGGTTTAGTGGCACAGATGGAAAATCTCGTACCCGTGCCGTCCAATCATCCTGCACGGACACTGCAGGGCCATAAGGTTCTCCCTCCTAGGGATGATAGCGCTTGGAGAGCCGTACCCAATAATGACACGGCATAATATACGAGAGGTGTGTACCGTGTCTATGGGAGGTCAATGGCGCGTCGAAACGGTTGTTTGCGTGCGTACCGAAACCCACAATAAGGTGAAGAGGTTGAGTTTGCGAGACCAGACGTACTCGACTTCTCGATCGAATGAAAGCACTGCATGGGATTTCAGTGGAGTTCAAGCAAACGCCCAAGGTACTGACGCCAGTCATACACTAGTAAGCAAAATGCCGACGTGTGCGCCATCCTCCACGTCTGGCTGTTACAAAACCGTCAGTTAGGACAACGAGCACTCGTATCAGCCGACGTACACCTCGAATGCCAGCTGCGGTGTCCAGCCAGCGGCACTGCCCTCGGTCATGGGTTGAGCGGAAAAGAGGGAGGAGAAGGGGCGACAGGCGCCCGACAACAGATGCAACGCTTATGAGACGCACACGCGCTCTTCTCGAAGGCATCTGTCATTCCATCTCCTCGGTGTCCACTGCAGGCAGATACCAGCCGATGAACCGTTGAATGAGGACCAACCCCTCGACGTGATGAACTTCGATGCAAACACTGACGGATCCTACCCGATGCGGTATTTCGCAGTGTAACTCTGATAGCTGTAGGCGTGCAAGATCACGAGAGAAGCCCGTGGACCCCGTGCGTCGTCGAGCAGCGGTGCGTGCAAGTCCTAAGCTGTAGGTGGTGCCGTGCCTCGAACTTTCTAGGACGTACACCATCTCGCCCATTGCCAATCCTCTAAGCGAGCACAGCTTTACCGTGCGGACAAGCACGCCGAGCCACGCAGCTTCTAATGTTTGCGGCCGGTATCATCCCAATGGAGGGCCACACTGGGCAGCCTGAGAGAAGAGTCTGCTGAAGAGGAGGAGGAAGGCGCTGCAAGAAGATGGTCGGCCGTGGGCGGCCAGAGACGAAAGGAATCGAAATCTGTGGGATGCGAGGTGTCATACAGACGGATAACTACTGCGCCGGAATCGCAGTTGACAGTTGCGCGGTAGCCGTTCTCAATAGACCAGTCGACCGCCATCGCCATACATTGGCTTGAGCTCGACTTAGGTTCGAGGGAAGGGGCAGCGCGCTTGACTTGAGGGTGTTGCGGGCCGAGAAACAGATGCAGCGCCAACAGGAGACGCTACAACGCTGAATTTCATCGCGCGCCGACGCAAACGACGAGCATGGAGCCAGATTACCCGACCTCTAGCAGCGTTGACGTACAGCCCGAGTTGTGACGAGAACAGAATGTAGATGGTGGGTCAGACATGCTGATTCATGAGGGAGAGAAGGAGACGTCGGACCGAAACACCCGCAGCGGTTTTGGCTCCGGTACTCTGTCTCGATTTTTTTCGCACAACGCCATCTTATCGCAGCGCGGCCTACGCAAGACCGAGATCATACGGCTAAAGCACTCGTAACAGGCTGCTTTATTCTGGCTGCCTTGCTCCATCTTTCGAAGATTCAGGCCGATGCCTGCTCGCTGGTTTTCGTTCAGCAAGTCTACACCGCACTCCTGTACTGTTGTCATTACACTGTTGCGCAGAAGAGCTTCTTCCGCTCGTGACCTTCACGACAAATGAGGACGCCGCGTACCCTGGTCGACTACTACACAGTTTGTGGCTCACCAGGCGTTCGACTTCCTAAATCGGCATCTTCAGCTTCTCCTCTTGAAGGCTATACTTCCCATCGGCCCACGCAATTGCAATTTCGATGAGGCGCGGCGATGACTGGCCGTGTGCTCAGTGCGCTGCGATACTGCTGCGATGGTCAATGACCGAACGAACCTCCTCCTGGCTCGGATTCACACACACTTTGACGCCCGCAATGCCTCGTGTTTCAGAGCACGGACACCAGAGGACAGATTCAGCTACATAACACGATGCCTCGAGGCATAGCGCCCCCTTTCTTCACATGTTTCAGGCGATGACTTGGGTCTGTGAGCAACGGCTCTGCTCTGGGAACCGGTGGTACCGGACGGGGTGTTGCGGTCCCCCAAGAGGTCCCTCTGGAGCGTTCTGCTGCGACTGTCTCCCAGTTCGCAAGCAGCCCCTGCGCTACCGGAGACGGCAAAGCTGTTTGCTAGATCTTGCAATACCGTCAATCACTCCGAGTGCTAATCACATCGCGTATGGGCTATGCGGACACCGCATTACCGTTCCCGCTCAGCTCTTCCGCTGGAGGTGCCCCTCGGGAGATCTCCGTCGCGCTCTCGCGATCACAACGGTCGCGCCCACCGCGCTTCTCTGCGACGTCAGTTCCAAACGCTGGAGTCCAGAAAAGGAAAACACGAGGCATGACTTCACATGTCCGCTAGACGCCCTGTCGATCTCGATAAGATGTTCCACGCGTGCACCAGGGATCCGTGCAGGGCAGGATGCGGCGTGCTGTCTCTGAAGACCGCGTCAAGTCAGCATCCGCACCGTTCTAATGCGTGGTCTTCCCACCGGCAACAGCGCTGTGCACTCTTAGTTCAGAACAACCAAGTATTCCGTCACTCATTTGGTGCCTTCACGTTGCCGCGGAATAGGCACGCTTTTGCTACTCTCAACGCCGGATTGCGTTGCACTACGACGATGACTGCTTCAACCGTCTATGTCTGTTTCGTCCTGATGCTCTCTTGACTCGTCGGCTTCGTGGAGTTCTGCAGGGGCAGTCTACATTCTGCAGTTGACACGTCTAACAGGGACTGTTTCAAATGTCCCAGGCTACAAGACTCCCGAATGTTCATAACGCCGCAGTGTGCCTTCCGTGGTCTGCATTGTGCGGCAGACGTAAGACGGACCTGCATTGGCCACCCCGGTTTCTATGTCCGCAGCGACGGCGTTTGGTGTCTCGTGACCATGCCGCAAACGCGACCGACTCGGCTGTGAATCTTGTGCATTCTGGACTTCCCCGCCTTGGTCCCTTGACGCAACAGTGACGCTCAAGTGAATGAGACAAGCTGTAGATCCCACGTCAGATCTTGTCCTCCGTGACGGCATCGTCGTCGAGAACTGCACGCGCGAGCCGTGGAAGGGAGTCCTTCGTCCTTCTTCAGGCCCAAGCTCCGTTGCGCTGGGATCTCCCTCTCCGCGGAGCCCGCCCCGCACCTTCGCCGCTTCTACGCGCACCATTCGGCAGACCGCATCTCCCCCATTTGCGCCCTGGACGCAGCTGCAGGCGCTACTATGACCCGTCAGGCGCAACGCCTTTGGCGGCTCCATTGTCACATGCAGACTGCGGCTCTCGGTACTATACCCGTCGCGCGTCGAGAGAGCGCCAAGTGGCGCGCTGAGCCTTTGACAGAGCCACCAAGCGCAGAGAAGTGCACGAGACTGGTCTCGAATTGCGAGCGACAAATGCCCTTGGGTCAAGCTCGCGAGCATTGACTCCGTCACGCGCTCATCGTCTTGAATCCGCAGCAGCACCTCTCGACAGCAGTTCCACCGCTGGAGACTCTCCACTCTGCCAGCGGGATCGCATACGCATGTCTGGGTAGTCTGAGGATGCATGGGTGAATGCCACCGCGATGCTGCTTTCGCTTGTCCCGAGATTCTGCCAGCGAATCGATCGTCTTCCTATTCTCGCCAGCAGTACGAAGGAGAACCGGACACTGTGAGTCTCACTTAGCCACTGCATCCTAAATCTCGCGATGCTCATTCAATCGAAACGCGTTCCGGTGGCTAAACACCCCTATCTCGTCGAGACGACGATCGTCGACTCCGTGCCAGAAATGAACTCGTGATAAATGAAGTATCACCGTGATCACGGAGATATTTACAAATTCCACGCGCGAAGCTACTTGTGATGTCGCAACGTGGAAAATGCAATAAGGGACTCGTGGAAGTCGCGAAGACACCAATATTTGGGCACAGGACGACGGGCGATCCCTCTAGACAGGGCCCTGACGACGGGCTCGCGGGATCCCCGACAACCGTCTCGAGGTGCCCGCGCGGGATGAAATTCTCGTCGCGCGCGGGCGTTCTGACTCTGAGCAAGAGATTCTAGACCCCTCGAGCCAGGACGTCGCGGTGGGAGTTGTCTGGCCGGTCGCAGCTCCTTCTCATTCTCAGGGTGCACAGAAGGGAGACCTTACCGATTGCATGAATAGAGATTGGTGCCAGCAGAGAGAGCTCCCTCCAGCAGCGAAAGGACTCACAGAACTCGAAGCAGCTGAATGAGGGGCGCATTAACCAGTTGCAAGCAATCCGCGCTTCCAAGCTCGTCGCTCTACTTCGTCGGTCTTACCGATTCGTTACTCGATAATCTATCCTTGTACCTGATAGGAGCAGCGATAGAGAGGTGCGCACGTGCGACCGTTCGAGTGGTCCACTCGGAATTCCGAGGAACGAACGCGGGTGACACTTCACTTTCACTTGGCGAATCCGCGGGAATTTCCACAGTGAACCTGAAGTGGAGAGTCCCGCTTGAGAGAGCGTGTCTGATACGCGAGTACGTCGTCTAACACTCGATCTTATCAGTGAAACGCAAAACCTCTGGCTGTGCGTCCAACGGCACCGAGCTCAGTGCTGGGGACGTCGACGCGGACCCGAAGGAGATACACCAAAAAGGAGTCCCCCTCCCGGCAGATACTTGATGCAGCTGACGAAAAACACGCTCAGGGAGTGAGCTCGGGAAGCAGAAGTTGAAGTTCTTCCTTTCTCCCTCGCAGGTTCCCTCAGACTCACTAACGCCGGAGGCAGTCGTTCCCGTTGCCCACGCTTCGAACGGGCCAGAAGCACGACCCACACACGCAGAGACGCATCGATGGGGTTAGATGGATGTAGAGTCCAGAGTCCAGAGGGAAGGGGCGGATCGATGTCGATACACGCTGCACTACGCATCCGATCTCCAGACTCCTGCCAGTGTCCACTCTCCGATGCAGCTCGCGTCCCTGCACCGTATTCGCGATCCGGTGTCTCACCGGCTAATAAGGTGCTGAGTGGAATGACGCGTCTTGTTCCCGCCGGATGAAGCATAGGTCCAGCCAGTGAGTTAATCTGCGGTGCAGGGACAGGGTGTCAAATAAAGAGACGAAATGAACACATTGCAGTGTCCGGCACGCAACCTAATCAGCTAAAGACTCGGTCGCGCGACGGGACGGGAACTCCACTTCCTTCGCGACCGAGGTAAAAGGAGCGGTAAAGGGCAAAGTGTTATGGTTGAGTTTTGGATCATTAATTCAACGAAGTGTGTAGAAGCCTGATCCGAGTGTGTGCAACCCTGAGGCTATACATTTAATACAGTCCTGAGACACTTCTCTTCACACACTTCGAGACACAGCTGCACACACAGACTTGCGCGCTGTGTGCACACATTCTCGTGCTCTGTGCACACATTTTGCTTTCTTCGAAAAGCGACGACTTTGCGTATTGCCGCGCTGCGGCAGGACATTTACTTATAGTTATTTACTGAAGACCTACATTTGGATACTCGCAACCATATCCGAATGATTGAGGGAGTTCATCACGCCTCGGCGTTGTGCAGGACGACGAGCAGGGCGGCGCGGACGCGTCCCCGGTCACAGCCGAGGCTCCGCCGGCCGTTAAACGCCGAAAGGCGTCCCTCCGAGTCTCGCACTCCTCTCCCCGGCCTGCTCCTTCACAGCGCCTCGTCTTTTCCCGCCGCCATCGTGGACCCGACCGCTATAGCCGACGACTGGCGTGTGCTGGTCGCGAGTACGCTGTGCTCCCGTCGTACGCAACACTGTCGCCCATGCCTCTCTTTTCGTCACGGTCGGTGTAACGCGCCCGCCGTCCGCGTCATCGCCGCAGTAGCGGCCGTGTTGCCGCGAATCTCGCCTACAAGCGCGCGTATAGTGCGCGCGCGTAACGCTGCGTTACACATGTACGAGAATTATGTTGCGCAGACTGCTGGCGACGCGCGGTCGGCGACGTGCTTGCTCCTTTCTCCCCACCCTTTGTGGCACTAATTTCGCCCAGTGCCCTTTCCTAAATTCCTTGTCCATTATCTTAGTGCTTGCACACTCTAATATCAATTTCCCCCGCGACCTGTACATCCGTCACAAGCGCTGGCGGACACGGTCGCCGTTCCTGCCGGCTGTGTCGCTTGCGTTAGTCGCGTCGTGCGGACTCACAATCGCTGCTTTGCATAATTGACGTTCAACGTTCGTTGGAATTTTTGAGAGGTTCGTGTGGAGTAGGGCTTATGGAGGCTGTCCAGTCAAAGTGGAAGTATATTACATTGCCGGTTGGTCGTCGTGGCACGCGAGCGTGCAGGTGCCCGATAAACAAGTCGTCTCAGATGCGGTGTAGCCATCCGCACGCATGCAGCCCACGCGCGCTCGTCGGCAGCCTAGGGCGACGGGTACCGATGCGCCTTAGCTGGGTCGGCAGCGCCGCACAACGGCAGGCATGCACATGTCGTTTGTACAAGCATGATGCACACATGTACCCCATCTCGATGCTGCACGGAGCCGGCGCGCCATGGCGCGGCGCACCCATGCAAAGGTCTGGTGCGGCGCAACGTGGGACCCCGAGGCGACAGAGCTCGAAGGATGTGGACATGTGGTGGGAGAAACACAGCTCGTATACTCACTTACTGGACACCCTGCTAGTTACAATAGACCTTGCCAAAGGATGCGCGCGCGACGCGCGAAGACGACGTGGGCAGGACGCGCGAGCCATGGTCGTGAGTCGTGCTGGACAAGGGAAGGAAGCGTTCAGGGCCCTTCGGCCGACCTCGACCGGTACGACGTCGGCTCTCGCCGGAGACGCGTCCACGCGTCCTGCTCGTCGTCCTGAGCGTCGGACACGCGCTCCAGACTCCTGCAATCCTTCGGATATCATGTAATGCAGCATTAAGTACATATTCCTGGACTTTTTTTTCGTACCCGCTCACTCGTTAGGCGCCAGTACCTCGATTTGTCGTTTCCCCGATGGGAAATGTGTGTGCACAGAAACGCAAAAGTGTGTGCACAGCGAGCGCAAGTCTGTGTGTACAGCTTGATGTCAATGTGTGTGAAGGAGCCGTATCGAGAATACACAGACTCAGGGTCGCACACATTCAGATCAGCTTCTGCACACTTGTTTGAATAAATGATCCAAAACTCAACCATAAAGTGTCGGCGCTCAACTCAAAGCCACCTCCTTGGAGCTGCAGTGCATTTTCTTCTGCGCGCAGTCTTTCCAACTTTGATTCCCGACTTACGCAGCAAATGCGAGAACTCAAACTTCCTCAAACCTGAACTACCCTCCGCCCCTCCGCCCCAAAGTCCAGCCAACGCTCCAGGTTTCGGCGGCAATACAGGTGGGATTGTGACAGTCGTGAAAGGTCGCGCGTGCGCGTCTCGCCCATCCATGCCAACGCGATCAGTGTCGCTCAGTGTCCAGAGGACGCATTACACACATCGCAAAACCAAACGGCCGTATCGTGCCGACCGACCTCGCAGGGTCAAGCAAAGTAGATGCGCGTCCAGTTGCCCAGTGCCGTAAACGTCAAACTTTCCTAATCGGGCCATCTCCCGTTGCACGCCGCACACCCAAACCGCGCACTCGAAACCCCTTGCTGAACGGGAGAAAGTGTACACATAAGCACTGCATATATTGACAATATCCCTTGCAAGGCAAAGGATAGAGGTCGAAGATCGTGATACTCTACTTGGAGACATTCATAGACAAAAAGCGGACGTAAACCTATAGCGCACCCACACACCCAACACACGAGGTCCCCCAACGAGAGAGAGAGGAGACAAGGGACAAAAAATGGTACAGAATCTACAATACCCTGGGAGCACTAAAGCAGGTAGGGACACAGAGCGCGACCACCCTCCTGAGATGGGTGGCGACGCGAGGGAGACACAACCGAACAGATGAGACAGAATAAACATGCGAGAGCGCGAGAGCAAAGGTGGGTGCTGGTGGTGGGATCCGAGGCTGGGTGCGGGGGCGTTGATGCAATAGCGGGGCGTATGATGAGGGCTGGAGGCGAGGATTAGACTAGGATGTAACGGAATGGATGGGTAAAAAGCGAGGCGGTAGGGTATCCGAGTCGAAAGCAAGGAGAAAGAGGGGACCGGGGGCAGGGCCTAGACGGGCGCTGCGCCGCGCTGCTGGAAGAGCCGTCTCCGATCGCTCGCGCGGCGCTTGCACGCGGACGAGTGCTCGTGCAGCGGGTAGGCGGTGAGCATGTCCGCCGGTGCGGGCTTGGGCGGCTCGCTGGTGACGGGCACGGCGAAGAACGCGACGGTGTTGCTCCGGGCGGGGCGTACGGAGATGGTGCTGGCGCCCAGAGGCGGCGGGGCGGTCGAGTGGCGACGGACGGGGCGGTGGACGCCCGGGATGGCGGGCATGGGGGCCTCGCCGTCTGGCGGAGTGGAGGCGAGCGGGGAGGTGCTGGCCGAGCTGCGCGAGTGCGGGGAGTGCGCTCTGCGGCGCATGCGCACGGGCGAGGGCGGTGGTAATGTCGATGTGGGCGTGGCTGGCTCGACGGGCGAGGACGCGGCTGGCCAAGTGGGAATGCCGTGGAGGAGGTCGTGGCACGAGTCGCACACGCGGGCGTCGAGAACGACGGGGCTGCGCGGGCTCACGAAGTCTGTGATGGGCTGACCCCTTGGCGGGTGGAAGATGTCGAGACGGGAGGTGTCGAGGAGCGAGGTTGTGCGGGCCGAGTGGGCAGCACAGAATACGCCCCCGCACTTGCGGCAATGGTGTCTGCGCTCAAAGAGGGAGAACACAGTGTCGCAGTTCCACACGTCGCACTGGCGCGCCTCCTTGTCGCTCTGGGGGGACTTGGGTCAATACTTGGTGGTGGACGTGGCACTCGACCAACACACCTTCCAGAGAGAGCGGTCGATGAGGACTGCGAGATGCTCGTGCTTGCGCAGGGGCTGGGGCTCTGGAAGGCCTATGCAGGCGCGGAGAGACGAGGTGGACGAGCCCGCGTGAGAGTTGGAGAACGTGCCGGCAGCGTACGGTCCGCGGGCTGCACAGATAATATTTAGCCACTGGAGAATATAAAGTGGTATGGGGGGAACGCACAGCGGTGGTGTCGCTGGGCGCGGTAGAGTGTGTGGTCCTCTCGTATCGAGTCGAGCGTCGAGGTCGATGGCGAGGGCGAGAGCGAGCCGGCGTCTGATGCCGGCGTGGAATGCAGGGCGTCGTATGCGCGAATGGCGGCCGAGAGGGACATGGTTGTGGGATGGATGTGACGGGGGGAGCGGAGAGACGAGGACAGGGAATGATGTGGGTTAAGTACACTTCCGCCCGACAGAGGTCCGGATCCAAATTTGAGTTTCCCCGTCCGGCCACGCGGTAAAACTACACGGATTGCTCCCGGTGATCCCACAGCCCCATAAATTCCCGCGACTTCTCGGCGTACTCCACGACGACCACAGCGACCATTGCACTCTCCTCGCCGCCTGAATTCCTCTCTAAAAGTGCGTCCTCGCAGTAAGAGGGTGAGAAGCGCCGACCCCCTGGGTCGCGGCATCAGACACATCATCACCGCTTCCCACGCACACCCCGGCTGCTGTAGCCCGCCCGCCCTCGACCCTCGCCCGCTCACCCCCGCCCCTGTACGCTAACCCCGGACCGTTTATTTTTTGACGGTCTGGACGACGACGACGACGACCTTGCCCCATCCAGGTTCCTGCATTCCAATCTCAACCGTAAGCGACGTCGCGCTGTCGCACGCCCCCGTCTAAATTTCTCCGTGTTCGTGTTTTGATCGGCGTCGTCCTCGACCGCGACACCGAAGCGAGGCGCCTCACCGCTCCAATCACGCCCAAGCGAAGCCTCTCCCGCTCCTCCCCATGACGCCCCCGGCGTACTCCCAGCCCTGCTCTAGTCTCCCTCGTTCCTGCTCGTCGATTACGCCACCCACTCACCACCGACCCTCTCCGTCGTTGTCATGCTTTTAATCCGCGCCTCGCAGCGGGATCAGAAACTAGTCGACAAGAAGGCAAGGATCTACGATGCAATACATTTCCCATTCAATACATTCTGCGGCGCCCACACCCACGAAGGAAGTCGATGGCGACGGCTAAGCTTACCGCGGCTTCAAATCAATTAACCAACATGAAACGTAGAAGCGAGTGGGGTTTCGACCCTGAACATGTTGAGAAATCCTGGCAAGGTCATTGGCCGACCCAAACTCTCGCGGACCTTGTCTCCCAACCACCATGAATGAGAGGACGAGTCCCCGCCGTCGCTGCTTCAGAGTCAGTACGCCTTCAAACGTCCAAGCTCCAAGGTCACGAGCCCGTCGTCGCCGTCGACGATCCTGGCGCACGTCCGCCACTTCTCCTCCAGCCTCACTCCACCGCACCACTCGTTTCCTCCCAGCCTCCTCGCAAAGACACTAGTACTGTCTCGTTTCTCGTTCCTCGTCGTGCGTACAGTAGCGATCGCCCACGCAACATCCAACATCCAACATCTCCTGATCGACGGAGCACGCGCGAGGTCTGACCTGATCTCTCCCCCTCAACGCACCACGTATACCCGCTCCTCCCAAGCCCTATGCCCGCTCGTCGTGCACACCCGCCATCCTCCACCGCCTCCCTTTCATCTCGTCAATCACCCTAGTACTCTATCATGCACCGCGTCTGTGGTCCATCATGATCTGCTCAACTGGCGGCGGTGTACGTCGCGCATGCATGCCAGACGGTCAATCATTATCATAATCCTGTGATTTCGGAATCGTATGGGTGCAGGATTGGAGCACAGCGTGCGCTGTGTGGTCGTGCATACATCTTGTTTCACAGCAAATACGTTCAAGCTCAAGGTGTACGACGACCGTGAGCTTCAACTTCAACTTCAAGTTCCTCGTAAACGTTCAAGCCTTCAAGCTCCAGCCGTGCGTGGATTTCGCCTCAAGCTCGCGGTCGTTCACCAGTACAGTCACCACGCGAGCCGGGACCTCTCCGCGGCGAACGCGCATGCTGTGACGGATCGGGTCTTGCTCCGTCGCCCTTAGCATGCCGTACGTCCGCGTGCGCGAGCACAGGATACTTATAGCTTGGATGATCGTGCAAGATCATCTTACGAGAGATCCGGATCCTCCTTTTTTTGCACGTGCGCGTGGTGGGTCTAAGCCTTTCTCGTCGCGGAGGGCGCGATGTTTTCTTGGTCCTCAGCCACCACGTTGAGCCGTCCGACCGGTCTCGTTCTTTTCTTGTCCTGTCCTTTGCGCGCTCGGGGCTGGTTCATGACGACGCTCTAGAACTCGTATCTTCAATTTCTTCCTCCTTCAAGAATCGCATTCGCCGTTCAGTGCCCTTCAAGCTTCGTGACGTATATGAACCAGTTTTCAGACTCCAGGCTCCGTCTATCGTGTCATGGTCGGGTTCTTTTCTTGTGCTAGATGAAATCTGGCTGAGCAGTTGCTCGCGCTGTTGTCTCATCATCTCCTTCAAGAGCCGCGCTCGCCGCTCAAGAGCCTCATTCCAAAGCTTTATCATGAAGACGACGCACGATGCAGTCTTCAGATCCCAGCACATCTACTCTATCCTGTCACATTCTTGTTCTTGTCCGGTACATCTCTCGCCTTGGGCTCTTGATATC
>KV426015.1:136301-149431 GCA_001632375.1 Exidia glandulosa HHB12029
GCGTCCGGGCGTGTGTATCCTTGCTCAAACAAGGAAATAAGCTGTCAGTGCGTTCAATGCCAAGGGTCTCTTCCCGCTTCGACTTCGAAAGCTTGTTCACGGCGCCGGTCGCGTCCCGCATAATCTCTTTCTCCTGTGTCTGTGTCAGTGGGTCCATCCTACGCTTGCGAGTCCAGTCTGGAACCTCCTGATACGTATGCTGTCATAATCGTGGGGGCCTCGCAATCCCCCCGCTATCATATCGTGGAGACTTTTACCGCGTATGATAATGTCAGTACCCCGCTGCACAGTACAGTACTTCTCGAAATGGTGATGCTCCATCGGCACGCTCTGGAGTGGAAGCCGCGGCACCAACTCTCGATCCCTCTCTTGCTGGGTAGGGATCTAGATCTGAACGCGAACTCCTGTCTCGCCATCGCGCTGAATGCTCTGGAGCAGTAGGCGAAGGTGTCAGAATCGGACTTCGCACGCCGCCCGTGTCGCGCGCACACTCCGATCTGCCAAAAATGCCCGAGCGCGCGACGTCGGACGCGTTGACACGGCACACGTTTCCCCGGTGCCGGGTCGATACAGTTGCACTCTTTGCGCGGCAGTGCCACACACCATGCCACACCGGTTCGCTGGGTACCGTTCAGTCACCTCCTTACGCCGCGGTGCCGCATTCACATGCCATCTCTTTCCTCGACTCGGAGTCCAGCCTCCAGGGGCATCGAACCGGTGGCTACAGTGTCTACTTCCCGACTCTCAGGGGCTTGGCTGAGCAATGATATCGACTGCTGGAAGTACAGCCACTATCGTATCTCGTAGATCCCCTCTCCCAGGCGGGCCCTGCACGGCGGAGATCAGCTGCAGGGGTGTACAGCAGCGGAGACGCCCAAAGCGTACGAGGAGAGAGAAGAGGCCGCAACTAGTACTATAGCGGTCGCAGCGCAAATCGCTGTGCATACGAACGGTCGCTAATTTGAGTGAGTGCGGGCCCGGGATGACCGCGTTTGGCAATTTACCTTCAGTTTTGAAGCGCCGACCGCTCCTTGACCGAAGGATGAACGTCGAGCGAGGCGCGCGAGAACTCGTTCTCGATTTCACCGGTGCAACTTCACAGGCCTCCTATACTTGGGACACACGCAAACAAACAGAACCCGCGATGGGATCGTGTCGCCGGTTCTCCTGCTCGCCTCCATTCGTCTGGAGATCCATCCAAAGCGCCAAAGTTCCAGTAAGTAGCCACTTCTGCAGAGGAGTCTCCCTGTGGTTACGCCGATCGTCTATCTCTCGCGGCATACGAAACAGATCGCCCCGTAGGTGTAAGCATGCGAGTCGGTCGGACCAGAACCACCAGAACCAGGTCTGTAGCGGTCGAAACAAGCGGTAGCGTGTGGCCTTGCGCCCTGAACGCTCTCGTCACTAACAACTTCGGCGCGCCGTTCCGCATGCCATGGGGGGCGTATAACGCGGAAGTAGGAAGCTGTAGTCGTCAACCACGGCTTCAGGGTCCGTGTCAACAGCCCCAACAAAGCTGCGCAGTGGCAATTCCTCCTCAATGTTCGGCCACAATTGTCAGTACCTCACGTCGAGGATTCTCGATCCCGCCCGCTCAGGGAGTGTTAATATGATGGTCGGCGCTGTGAAGTATCGTACCCGCAATAGCAAGTTATTAGTCGTCCTATCTTCACCGCGGTACCGCGAAAGTTTACCTCTCCCTTACCCACGCCGCAATGAAGCCCGACAGTGATCCCCGTCCTCAGCTGAGCGCACGTGCACTGTCACGTTGCCAGAGATTCGGAAGTCCGGTGGCGTTTAACTATGAACGCGGCGCCCACGTTCAGGGATTTAGACGTCGCTTGTACAGCGGGACAGCGCACGACACTGGATAAAGCATTTTGACGTTAGGCGACGCTACGACAGCGGCACCCTGAGCCGTAGTCTTGCCGGAGAGACCGGCGCCACTCCAGGACGTTGAGAAGAGTTCTGCAGGGTACGCTGCGCGACGTGAGAGCAGAGAGGGCTCGAACGGTCTGAGGAGTGGAGTCGTCGAGCTTCTGCGTTACGTTCAGTGCGTCGACCAGGGTTTCCGCGTTGGGGGTGGGAGTGGATGTCTTGGGAGTCCAGGAGGGGGCGGGAGCAGCGTCTGAGTACGAACAACTGTGCGCTTCGCGAGCCGATCTCGAAACGGAAACCCGAATCCTCGGTCCTCCTCGCTTCGCGAGGTCCGCTCTCACACCAGAACCAAGACAGCAGCACCAGGCACGGACAAACTACGGATGTGCCAGTGTGCTGAAGCGCGGACTCTTTGCCACAGCGTCCGCGAAGCTCTGCAACATCTGTCACTGCTGCTGGTCGCGTCGGCCGACGTCTACGCCATGCCGTAACATCATCCGTGTGTTTCCCCGCAGTGCGAGTGACGGATGCGATTGCCGAGGGCTCATGATTTCGAACCCGCGATTACCGGTGCCAGGAAATTCGTCGGCGAATTTCTTGCACGTACAAGCATCCTTTCGCGACGCAGCATCTCTCACTCTGCTCCTGGATGGAGATATCGACGCGTTGGCAGAAGCTTCAGCAGCACACCGGGTATCCGGCAATGCTCATACCGTTGATCCATCATCAGCGTAGGATAGTCAGGCATGAGACTGCGAAAAGTAGAGATCCTGTTCTAGGAATATCATTTACTATCCCATTAGTCAGCCGCGACCACGATTGCACCGGACGCTGACCGCACACGCAAGCAGACCTGATGAGCGATGGCTACTTCCAAGTGACTGGAACTGTCGCAGACGAAAGGCGCGTTGCGTGCACCCGAGAAAAGTCACGGTACTCCAGAGTTCAGATACGAGGACTTGCAGTCACAAGGCCATAGCAAGTCAAATGACACCGATTGCAGACGCGAGATCCTGAACCCTAGCAAGATCCAGTGGCAAGTTACCTCCGGGATGCATATGATGGTGTAGGGTTACAACCTGCCAGAAAGTTTCCCTAACAGAGCATCGGGTTTCGCAGCGGAGATACGCATCGACAGCGGCACGGTGGTGCTAATCGCCGCATAGTCTCGACGACAGAGCCAAGTAAGTCGGCGAAACGCAGAGGATATTGCATATAAGGAGAGGAATCGCGAAGCCAGGTCGCGCGCGCAAGGACATCGAGCCTGTAGACAGGTAGCGGGACAGACCAGGAGCGGATTCGAACGACTCAAAAGAGCTCGCGACCGCAAGCGGCATACTAGTAGCAGGCAAAGCACAGCGAGGGCCAAGCGAGAATACGACATGCCTGCATGAGTCCATGGGATCTTCTGTCTCTGGGTTTTGGAACTGGTAGTGGCGTGTGGTAGGAATGTGGCGGCGATGGTGAAAGGCAAGATGCGGATCCGACCGGGAGCTTTGAGTCGCGAGTCCTATCCGCATTTTGCGTGTTTTCGTGGAAGTATTTTCAGAACTCACCGCCGTTCTGCTATACATCCAGCACATTACGCTCAATAGCTCTGAGTCCGAGACGATAAAGTGCGGTTGAAACTGTAAGGGATTGGATGGAACTTCGACTTCGTATCATTACCCTGCAATACTTCATGTTGTTATGCCGGTAGATTATGGATCTAGATCTGTTGCTGACAGGCAGTGCATTCGTGACCAAAAGCTGGCTACAGCGACACGTATTCGAAGGAACAGTCAAGATTTCGTTTTATCTAGACACGACAGTCAGAAAAGTCGACCAGGGAAGTAGCCCTCCTTGTGCATCTCCTCAAACTTGTACGCATGCGCGAGAATGTACTCCACGCCATAGTCAGTCTTCAGACTTCGCACCCTCCGAATATGGTCGACTGCTACATCCTTGTCGACGTGCGCGCACCCGTAATGCGCATCGTACAGCACCTCGCGCTCGCCAGTCATCAGACGTATATCGTGCGCTGTGTCGCCTGCAAGGTACACCCAGCCCCCTTCCGTACGGACGAGCGCGTTGATGTGTCCAGGAATGTGACCTTGGGAGTCGACGATGTAGAGTGAGCCGTCGTCGAAGAAGTCGAGTGCGCGCTCGAAGGGCCCGAGTGGACGCCATCCGTCGCTCGTGGGGTCGAGCCATCGCGTGCGCGCCGGGTCCTCAGGGAGTAGATGAGCGTCGAAATTCGAAGTAGGATCTTTCGGATATCCGTTCTCCAGAAGCGCGCATCCACCAGCGCCTAGGAGGAACGTCGCGCGCGGGAAGACGGACGGGTCGCCGACATGGTCGAAGTGCAAGTGCGAAATAAGCACATAGTCGACTTCCTCAAGCTCCAGCCCGCCACTACGGAGCGAGTCTCCGACGTCGCGCGGGACATCCATCGGGTAGAATTGCTTGACCATGGCCTGCGTCGCAGGTGGGAAGCCAGTGCTGCTGGCATGGTCCTTCCGAATGCCAAGGTCGAATAAGATGCGCTTACCCGTGCGCGAGTGCGTAAGGAGGAATGAGAGCGACGGGCAGCGACGAGCGATGGTAGGGTCGGCATTCGTAACGAAGAGCTTCTCCGCGAGGACGATGTAACCTGCCTCGAGGGCCGAGACAGTGAAGTGCGCCTGATCGGCCGTCGGCGCGGGTAAAGGCAACGGCGGCATGGTGGTGGTCGGAAACAGAGCGTCGGAGGAAGCGTTTGTACAGGTGACGTTTTGCGGGGAGCCGCGACGACAAGTGCGACCGTGCCGTTGATGTATGGGCATGCTAGCCCCATCCTTCGTCGCCATGAAAGAGGACGCGTGCGAGTCTGCGCACTGTATTTTGACTTTGGAGCTCCCAGCATCCGCAAGTGTAACCCAACGCAGCGCAGGAGAGCAAAGGCGTTGCAATTGCGCATCACCGCACTGGTGGAACGACGAGAAAGGAATCGACTTCGAGAACAGAATACGACTAGTTCGCGTTCGAGAAAGCTACGTTCCTTGCATCGTAGCGATGAGAATGGCGGCGGCGACGGTGAGAGGCAAGACGCGGAAAGGTCCGCGCGCGCCGTTCAAATCTCCATCGTTCAACCAGATCCACTCCGTTATCCACAACTGCAGCGCGGTCTTACTGCCTTCAGGACAATGATGCGGGCGACAGTGAAGTTTGTCATACATGCTGGAAGTTCACGACCCAAGTCCGTATAGATATTTGCACACGTACAATGTGTGTTAAAAAAGACGACCAGGGAAGTACCCCTCCTTGCACCTCTCCTCAAAGCCGTACGCATGCGCGAGAATATAATCCACACCATAGTCAGTCTTCAGACGATGCACCCTCCTCATATGCTCGACCGCATCATCCCTATTCGCATGCGCACACCCGAACCCGTCCTGCACGTCGCACAACACCTCCCGCTCGCCAGTCATCAGACGTATATCATGCGCCGTGTCGCCGGCGAGGTACACCCATCCGCCTTCAGTTCGTACGAGCGCGTTGATGTGTCCGGCAACGTGCCCCGGTGCATCAACGATATAAAGCGAGCCGTCTTCAAAGAAGTCGAGTGTGCGCTCGAAGGGACCGAGTGGGTGCCAACCCCCACTTGACGGATCGAGCCACTGCGTGAGCGCTCGGTCTTCGGGGAGTAGATGAGCGGAGACCACCGCAGTGGGGTTCTTCGGATATCCGTTCTCCAGAAACGCGCGACCACCGGCACATAGGAGGAACGTCGCGCGCGGGAAGACTGACGGGTCGCCGACGTGGTCAAAATGCAGATGCGAGATAAACACGTAGTCGATCTCTCCAAGCTCAAGCCCGCCGTCACGGAGCGAGTCCGCAACGTCGCGAGATACGTCGAGCGGGAAGAATCGCGCGATGCGTCGTTGGGTTGCAGGTGGGTAGCCGGTACTACTGACGTAGTCTTTTCGTATGCCGAGGTCAAAGACAACGCGTTTGCCCGTGCGTGAGTGGGTGAGGAGGAAGGAGAGCGACGGGCAGCGGCGTGAGATGGCACGGTCGGCGTTCGTCACGTAGAGCTTCTCGGCGAGGACGATATAGCCCGCCTCGAGCGCGGAGACGGAAAAATGCGCCTGGCCGGGCGCGGGTGTGGGTAAAGGCAATGGCGACATGGTGGTAGCGGAGGAAGCTGGTGCCAATTGACGGCATGCGTAAGTGCGACCGTGCCGGCTGCTCAAAAGCGGGAGAACGACATCCAGAAGCAGAACCCCCGGGACAGTCAGTACTCAGTGCGCAAGAGCTGCTTGGAACTGGTGGCTGGAAACGTCAAGTAGTGCTAGAGGATGTGAAGGCAGCGGGTAGTCCGTGGATGGTCGTGTGGTTGCAGTGATCCGGGCAGCTTATGCAGCACATGAGGGCATATATGTGAGCCTGAGCACAAGCCCCAGCGACGTGACGAAGAAGATAGTGTCCAGATAGAAAAGCTCCATCGAAGCGGATGGGAGCAAGATGCAAAGATCGGGGGTTGAAACTCCTTGCCTCGCGACATCATGGTTAGTGGCACGCACACACATGCCTGCACCGTCGCTGACGACGACGACGACGACAGGCTCAACGCGTAGACAAGGCGACGAGCGAGCGCCATACCAAGACCCTGCGCGAGCTCGTCAAGCGACCAGAGAACAAAGTCTGTGCGGATTGCAAGCGGAACGGTGCGTAATCGTCCTCCTCATCGCGCCCAACGCTCACGGCTATGCTCAGATCCTAGATGGGCGTCGTGGAACCTGTATGTCCATTCTACGGCGTATCTACTCGGCGCTGACGCTGCTGGCAGGGGCGTGTTCGTCTGCATCAGGTGCTCGGGCATCCATCGCAGCATGGGCACACACATTTCCAAAGTCAAGTCCGTCGACCTCGATATGTGGACCCCAGAGCAGATGGCCGTGCGTTATATATCGATATCATCTCCCAGACCACTCATATCGCTACAGTCGGTCCAGAAATGGGGAAACCGACGCGCCAACGTATACTGGGAGGCTCATCTCAAGCAGGGACACGTGCCGCCTGACCAGTGCGTGTATGCAGCGTGTTATCCGACTCGTCACTTACATCATGTCTTAGCAAAATCGAGTCCTTCATCCGCTCCAAGTACGAGTCGCGTCGATGGGCGATGGAGGGTCCTCCTCCCGCCGATCCGTCCGTACTCGATGGCCAGGTATGCACAGGTCACATTTATATTCTGTTATATCATGACTTATTATTCTCTGCTTTGTAGGGAGCACAACAGGAAGCCGAGCTGCCATCTGTCCCGCCAGCCTCACCGCCCGCGCCCACCGTCTCGCGTACCATCGCCCAGCCCGCACCAGCGAGCCCCATGCGCCAGACACAACAACCAGTCCAATCCCAGTCCCAGTCCCGCACCCTCCTCTCCTCTTCCCACGTCGCCGCCTCTCGCTCACCACCCGCTCCTGCACCAACGCGGCCAGCCCAGCCCGCAGCGCCGAAAGTCGACGACGGCCTCTTCTCGCTCGACTTCCACGCTCCCCCAACTGCTACGGCACCTCCAGCGCAGCAGAAGGACGTAAAGAACGACATCATGTCCCTCTTCGCCAAAGCTCCCTCTGCTCCGTCGGGCATTCTCGCAGGTGGGGCGGCTGGATCGAGCGCGTTTGGCGCGTTCGCAAGTGCGCCCGTTCAGCAGCAGCCTGTACAGCAGAGTATGTGGGGCGCTCCCGCGCCCGTCGCCCCCGTCGCGCCAAACGTCTGGGGCGCGCCGCAAGCTGCACCCGTCGCCGCACCTGCCTCTGGCGGTTTTGGTGCGGACATCTGGGGTTCACCCTCTTCTGGCGCGCAGACTCAGGCTGGTGGCAGTCTGTTCGACGCGCCGTTTGCGAGCCAGCAGCCGAAGAAGGACGATGCGTTCGGCGATCTCTGGAGCAGCTTCAAGTGAACCGGAGGCTTTTGGTTGTACAGATTTTTTCTCGTTTTTCTTGCTCAAACTGTTGTTCCGTGTACTGCACTACACTCTTAGACAACCCTCTCTACATGTCTTTTTCTCTGCCTTCGACGTTCTTGGTTATCCCTCGCGCGATGGGTCAGTCCGGCGAGCAGCGCCGCTGGAGCGGTCGGATCCGGAACTTACTCGACATCCAGCCTGTACCCACGCGCTCGCAAGGCCCACCAAGGGTGAGCCGGTGAGTGCGGATGTCCAGCTGTGTTGTAACTTGGACTGCCCATATCGGCGTACGGGCAGGCCGTTCTTCGATGATCGAGCCGTCTGGTTCAAAATCCCACATTGAAGTGCATATAAACTTCCGCATCGCCCTCTCAACCATCCGATACCGATTACTTCAACGACGGCGCGCTCCTCGATGCACACCCACTCTCACGTATGCTGCTGCTGCTCCACGCATCGTCAGCGATCCCACGGGTGTTCGAACTCTTTCCATACACATACCATCCGGGTTCCCAAACACGAGGTCCCATCTAGTACTACACTTCCTCCTCCTCCTTACGCGGCGCACGATACTACTAGTACGCCAGCACCCGCCGCGCTCATTCCTCCGCCTGTCAACGCGACTATTCCATCGACCGATGCGAGGGCCGCCCAGATCTGCGCTCTCGTCCATGCCAAGCATGGGATTCCATGCGATACTTCCCGTACGTTTGCGTATCATCCTTTTTCAGACGGCGAAGCTAATTAGTGCGTATTGAATAGTGAATATCCATCTCTGGCATCCGAGCGTCGTCGACCTCGGTGCTGTAGGCTATGTCGATCATAATACCGGGGCTTTTGTGACACTCTTCCTGGCCCACCGACCTGAGACGTTTCCCGAAGAACTCGTCCTGCGCGGCGCGTCATACCTCTGCGCCGGATCATTATCATCGAGGAGGAGCGGTCGACTGCCGTCGATCTCGAAGACGATCCCCGGCAACCCGCGGGCGCCTGCCACTCGCAAAGCCAAGTTTCTGGGACTCTTCTCAAAACAGCCCGAGTACACTTGGAATGTTTCCGACAGTGATAAACAAGGATATGTGTACGCGGTGAAGCGTAACTCGCTTTACACAAGGATCAGCAAGCAGGCCGAGTCCAGCTGTACCGCGTGGCTCCAAGCCCATTTCTCCGCTATATGGGAGGTATACGGACTTGGCGGCAAGTTGAGTTCTGATAGTGAACTCATTCTGGGTACGTGGTCCTTGCCCCCGACGCCAGAGAACCGTGTTGCTCATTCCCGCTCAGTGACACGTCGACTGCAGGTAGACGGATGGGCGGTGTGTATAAAAGACGTTCGGGACGCCGACGACAAGAAGGTCCACTTTACGTTCGACAAGTCGCCTCGCCCAGGGAAACCATGCGGTAGGTTCTCCCGGTCCTCACACACGCGTACCACGGGCACACCCGGCGTATGTCACGTTCAACGCACACCGTTGCAGCAACGGCCCAAAGCGAAGTGGGACACACTGCTCTTGTCTGCTGTAACATGTACGAGGACGAAGTCAAGCGTTCAGAGCCCGGCATGAATATGTACTGGTACGAACGTCGCGAGCCACTGGCAATATCGATGCTGCATCTGTTCGCGAAGAATGGAAAGTCGTGTTGGGTAGAAGTACGCGCACACGGTTGCGGAAATCGTGACAACGACGACTTGGTATTGCCTTTGACTCGATGAGAGGATAGTAGCAGAACAGCAGCTCCCCCCCCCCTCTAGCGCGTGGGACTCTGGTTATTGGAGTCTGAACACCGCGATAGCGAATAGCCTGCGAGCCAGCGATAGCAGAAGTACGTTGCATTTGGAGCTCCAGAGAAAAGCTAAACTTGAACCCGGGGAGGAGAGGACGTTTTGGTACAGCTTGCTTGGATTTATTGTGTCACGTCCATGGGACAAAATCTTATCTGCACTGGATGCATTTCTTTCCACCTTCACGTTTGAAGCGCTGCACGCGATGGGGACATCACGCCGTCGACGAAAGACCAAGATCCTGCGCACATAACACATCAACAAAGGACTCTAACGCAACCGAACAAGACGAGAATAATTTCGAACAAGCACCTTCTCGATCATCCGGCGCGCGATAGGGTGGAACGAGCTCGCGTTCTTCGTCCACGTCTCCTTCGCCAACTCCGAATCCACAGCGTTCAACGACCTACGCACCATCAGATTCCGCCCCCTCATCCACACACGACGCACCTGAACAGCGGCCTGCAGAACTTCATCCTGCCTTTAACGCCCGTGCGTTTATCCACGACCCACTCCGCCGCGGATTTCGCATAGTCGGGCGCCGCAGGACCAGAGAGCGCAACAGAATAGAACCTCGACCGAATCTCGGCGTTGTCGTTCGTTCCAAACGCGTACAGCGCGTCCAGTTTCCGGACGTGCGGAGCGGGAAGGGGCGCGAGCGAGTCGACGCGCTCGAGGAACGCCACTACGAGGTAACGTCAGGCGGAATGGGATGGGATGGGATAGGGAGACGTACACTTCTGGTTCGAGTTAAAATTCGCAAGATCCCCACTCGCAAAGTCCAACTTCTCCACCGGCTCCTCGCGCGCTTGATCCCACCGCGCAGCAAGCTTATACGCAGCCTCCGCGAGCGAGGTGTCGTACTCCATCTCGACCGGCAGACTCTCGCCTTGGCCGTAGAACCACGCCTTCATTAGTACCCGCGTCAGCACATTTGGAGAAGTGAAAGGGGAGGAGAGATGTAAGACGCACATCCCAATCGATAGAATCCAGCTTCTCGATCTTGCTCTTATCATGTTTCTCATAAAAGCCGTACAAATGCGTCTTCCACTGCTCCGTCGTGATCGACTTGCCTAAGTACAACCATGCCCGCCGCGTCAGTAGTCAGCGCAATGGGGAGATGCTATGATGATGCGCACCAGTAAAGGTCTTGACGTAATCCTGTATGAACGGCAAAAACTCCTTCAACCCGCCCAACGTGCGCTCGATATGCAGAAGGAAGTTGGACCCCTTCTCGTACGGAATCGTGCTGGCGAGCCGTCAGCCCACACCACACACAACGCGCAGTGAAAGGGGGAACATATCGGCTACAACAGGTCGTCCGTCGGCAAGGCAAGGGGGAAGCGAAACTGGAAGGGAAAAACGCACCTGTAGGCATCGTCCGGATCTTCACCGGGCTCGAAATGGATGACCAGCTGCTGGTACTTGGGTTTATCTTTATACAGCGCCAGAGCTTCTTTTAGAGCTTTTGCGCCGAGGATGTAGCTGAACGCGCGCTCGGCGGGGCCGTGGATCTCGCCTTGCAACACGCGCTCGATGTACGTCGTCCAGCCTCTGCAGCGACGTGCGAGCGTCAGCGAGCAAGTAAGGAGGTACAGGACGTGCGTGCGGGTGAGAGAGACGGTGTGCGATGGGCAGAAGACGAGGACATGGACATTGAAGGCGTACGCACTCGTTAAGCCAGAAATGCGAGGCGTGCGCGTGCGTGACGCCGTTTCCAAAGAACGAATGCGTGAGCTCGTGCACGATGACGTCCACAAGCGTCCGATCTCCCGCCAACAGCGCTATACACCGTCATTCAGCGACGGGGCGGACGCGGGAAGAGTGGACGTACTGGGAGTAAGGAATGTCAAACACGCATTCTCCATACCACCGTACGGGAAACTAGGTGGCAAGACGAGCAGGTCGTATACGCCCCACGTATACGGCGCCACAACATCCTACACGACCGTCATTCATCATCCACACGAAACACTCAACGCACCTCGGCTTTAGCCAAAAACCTAGGCGTGTCCTCGCTAAACTCCCAGAAGGCCTTGTCCATAGTAACGGGTTCGGCCCACACACCCGTCGTCCAACTTTTTCCAGGAGGAGGGGTGAAGGGTTTGTAGACGATGTGGCCCGATGCGAGGGCGATGAGGTAGGACGGGATGGGGGTGGGTTGTTTGTAGGTGTAGGTGACGACGTCTGCAACGGGTGCGCGTCAGATACAGGAGGAGGAAGAGGAGTATGGAGATAACTTGCCTTTGCCGATCTCTTTGCCTGCGTGCGGCGGACCGTCCGATGGTGGAGAGGTACGAATTGCGCTGAGGAGGACGGGGAGGACGCTGCTCACGCTCGCGCTGTACGTCTGCACGAACGTTCGGGGATCAGTTTTAGCGGGCGAAAGCAATACACGTACGATCTTGACGCTGGGCGTATCCTGGCACGGCAAAAGGGTGCGCGCATAGATGGGTTGGCCTGCGACGACTCAGGACACAGGATTCCAGGCCAAGGAACCGAAGGCGCACATTGGGAGAAGAGATACGGATGAGTCTTCATAGCCGTCTGCTCCTTGTCGAGCCACTGGAGCGCGACAGCCGTCGGGCTCGTCGCGTACGCAATCTACAAGACGCATCGTCAGCACACCGTTTTCCCACCCACACGTGTGCACGCACCTTGACATCGACCGTCGAGCCCTTGGACAGCTTGGAGGGGAGCTTGACTGTGAGCGCAGCGCCGAGGACGGGGGTGACTGGGCCCAAAGCAAACTTGCGAAGAAGGTGAGCCCCTATCCTCATCGATTGCCAGGGAACGTACTGTGCCTTCCTTGCCGTCGACGTCGACGCCCGTGATGACGAGATCGCTCGTGTCCAAGCTGCGTAACGGATGAACGGGGGACGAGGGACGTGGCGGGGAGCGCACAGGACGTTGTCCACACCGTCGACGAGCGCCTTGAGCGTGTGCGTCGCTGTGCCGTGTACAGACTGCTTCTCCCAGTCGATGGTCCATTCGAGATGGACGTGGGAAGTCACGATCTCGTCGTAGTTGGCGTGCGTCGTCGGGTCCTCGATCGCCATCGTCGTCGTCGAGCAAGGTGTTTGGGCTCCGCTCCCATGCTTGGGACCGTCCACATCGTCCGACAAAGGTCGACGAGCAGGAGCTTGTCGTACGCATATGCTACTGGACGACGTGTGCGCGTCTGCGAGGCGCCGAAGGATCGTAGCTCTGTGCTCGACATCGTGAACACCGCTGCATGTTCTCTTCATCTCCATCAACTGTAACCCACGCGCTTTACTTCCCAGTCAGCCACCTCAAATGGGCTCGTGCTTTCCCAGTGTCCGTACACATTGCGCGGCAAGGGTGATGCTAGCCCGCAAGAGAGTACATACACGGTTTCGACGAAAGGAATACCGATACAGACTATCAACAAGACTCAAGAGCCAAAAAGCAATACACAAGCTACAACCTCATTCCTGCACACCCTCGTCGAACTCGAACTCGAACTCGAACTCGGGTTCATCGTCGTCGTGCTCATCCTGGTACGCTGGAACACTA